>VDFB02247518.1:14002-91770 GCA_007258455.2 Sequoia sempervirens | reverse complement strand
AGATCTCACAAAAAACATATGCAATATGTATCTTTGCAAATCCTTTATGATTCTCTAGATTGTTTAAAATGCAAGAGAAGAGCATACAAGAATTTACAAGATCTTTACATGAAAATTCAATCTCTCAATTAAGAATCTATGAACTTAGATTTCTCAAAACAAAAGCTCTTATACCATGTTAGGAATATGAAATAGATTGAGTAACCCAACTTTTTAAAAGAAAATAAAAGTTTCATCAACTTGAAAAAAATAAGAATGCAAACCAAGACTTTGAGAGATTATGCAATGCCAATGTGACAATATTGCATTAAGAGATTCCAAGTTGAATTAATACACTACAAGAGATGAAAATACAAGCTAGATAGTGAGTTTATATAGAGCTTAGGAGAGAAGGTAGGTGGAAAATTCAACCAATAGGAATCAACCACAAAAAGTGGAGATGGACCACTAAAAGTGGAAAGTGGTTCCACCCTTTAAGGAAGGGGAAAACACACCCTTATCTCCTAGTAATAAAATCACTCTATTATCCTAAGAAAGCTTAATAAAGTGTAGGATAAACCTAGGACTAAGGGAAAATAAATTAACCCACTAGGAAAATAAAACCTACACCAACAATGACACATCATAAGACATATTGTAGTGGGGGATAATTTTGGCACCAAAATTTGGTGGTTCTATCCCATGGGTTTCTAATTACCATTTTGGTTTCTTGTTTTGTATCTCATATATATTAGGTTCTTGAGATGGAGGTTGTGTGTGGAGTTTTGTAGAAATTGTTAAGATATAAGTATTCCTCCACATCTCTAGTTGGTGATACTCTTGTGAAGGCTTGCTTTGCAAGTGCATTGTAGTTGTGATTTATTGAATAGTAAATTGAGCTGCTTTGGAGTGGGGTTTTTTCTCTCGAAAAGGTTTTCCACACGTGCACATGTATTATGGTATTATTAAATTTAATTTCTATTTAAATATGTTTCTACTTTCCATAATTGTTAAAATATTGAAATCTACACAATACTCTCCTTATAATATTAGTGTATGAAGAATTTCCATGTAACTTGCTTTCTTTATTTTAGTATTAGAGTTTAAGCTTTAAGAAATTTATCAAGATAAATCTTTGGCGAATAATATTTTCTTAAAAAATAATCTATGTATACCATCAAGATGAAGGATGATGGGTCTATGGCCAAACATCTAAATGCCTTCAATATGGTAGTTACCGAATTGCACTCTATGAAAGTAAAAATAGAAGAGGAGGATTGGTGTATGAATTTTTTGTGCTCTTTGATAAACTCATTGGAAAAATTTGCATGACCATTAGGAGCACTACCAAACAAGTTCAATATGGATGAATTTATTGCATCTTTACTCTTAGAAGAAATGAGAAGGAATAATTTCGAGTAGCTAAGGAGACCCTAGCAGTTTGTCGAATATCCAAAGAAAAAGGAAAGAAGGACAAAAGAAAGAAAAGTCTATATCCAAATATCCTAGTTAGTTCAAGGAGAAATTTTGGAACTATGAAAAAACTAGACATCTAACAAGATACTATAAGGAGGAGAAGAAGGAGAAGATGGATCTTGATGATGAGTCTAAGAGATTCTACCAAGATGAAGGTGATGCTTTTCTTGCTACCTTGGTTAATCATGCATCAAAAGGTACATGGTTGATATACTTTGGTGCCTCTTTCCACATGTCCTCACATCAAGGTTGGTTTACAAAGTATGAAGAATATGATCATGAAAAGGTGTACCTAGGAGATGATTCTCATCTAAAGATTATTGGCCATAGTAGAGTTTGATTGGATTATTTAATGGACAAGTGAATGGGATCTATAGTGTATTATATACCATTTATTTGGCATAAAACCAAATTTTTATAAGTAAACTAAATTATCTAGGTATGAAAGTTATTTTCTCAAGTGGAGGGTTCACAATGGTCAAAGGAGCTATAGTTCTTACTAAGTGTGTTCAGATTGACACCCTATTTCAACTAGATACATGCAAAATTTTTAGTGTAATAGTTTTTAAATTCCTATAGTTAAGAGACCTATAAAATCTTCACTTTTCTTTTAGAACTAGCAATAGAGAGGTGCATTGTGTCTACTTTTGATGGTCTTACTTTTTGGGTAACTAAGGTTTCTCATGCTTTGGAGAATAAGTAGTCAATAGAGAAAACAACGTTATGACACCAAAGGATAGGTCACATATATGAGAAAGGTTTAGGGGCCTTGAAAAATAAAATACTTATTGAAGGGTTATATGATTGTAATCTTAAATTTTATTTCTATGAGCATTGTGTATATAGAAAACATACCCTTGTTCAATTTTACTCTAATTCTCATAAATCTTCTAGGGTGTTAAATTTAATCCATTATAATGTATTTTCTCTTGTTAATTTTATTTCAATCTCTAAATTTGTATATTATGTTTCTTTCATTGATTATTACAATAGAATGATATGGCAATATTTCCTTTGAATTAAATTTGAAGTCTTCGATCATTTTAAAGAATTTAAGGCTCTTGTAGAGAATCAAATTGGTGGGAAGATTAAGATTTTGAGGATTGATAATGGTGGTGAGTTTTGTTTAGTGTATTTTGAAAGATTTTGTAAGGACTACATGATAGAAATACATAAGACAAATTAGTACACCCATCAATAGAATGGATTTGTAGAAAGAATAGAGGATGTTGGTGGAGAGGGCTAGGAGTATGTTGAGTGGGGTTGGACTATAATTTTTTTTTAGGAAAATGAAGTTTCCACAATTTTTCATTTGGTTAACATGTCTCCTACATAATCTCTTGTTGATAATACAACTTTTTAGGACTGGTCAAGAAAAAATCTCTCATTGAGACATATTCAAGTCTTTGGTTATGAAGCATATGCACATGTTCCTAGGGAGAAGAAATCAAAGTTAGAGATCAAGGTTGTAAAATGCATCTTTATTGGCTATGGTGTTGGTGTGAAGGATAAAAGATTTAGGATCCTATTTATATGAGATTTTTGTATAGTAGAAGTGTTATCTTTAGAGAAGTTAAGCCTTCTTTCATAGAATTGTAACTAAAGAAGGATGGAAAGAAAGATGTGGTTCAAATAACCTCAGAGATGAGAAGGATGAACTTGAAGCCCATAAAGGACCTAAAGAGGAATATATCGTAGATAATTTTGAAGAAGAGATAGAACCTCCATTTGAGTCATTCAGGAGGTCCACTCAACAAAGAAAACAAACAAAATGTATACTCCCTCTAATTGGAGATATATTTTTGCTTTGATTACTAACATTGATGAGCCTAAGACTATAAAAAGGCTATAGGCATGGATGATACAAAGTCCTAAAAGGTGGCCATGGATGAGGAGATGGATTCTTTAAAGAAAAATAACACATGGGACCTAGCACCCTTGCTTGATGGATGAAACAATGTTGGATGCAAATGTGTGTTCAAAATAAAAATAGGGTTTGATGACAATGTTGAGAAGTAGAAGGCAATATTAGTTGCAAAGGCTTATTCCTAGGTTGAGGGAATAGATTATGGTGAGATTTTATCCCTAGTAGAAAAGCTTATATCTATTTAATTTCTTTTGTCTCTTGCTATATCATATGATATTGAGGCTAAACAGAAGGATGTTAAAATAAAATTCATTTATGGTGATTTAGAGGGAGAGATTTATATGACATAATTGAAGCACTACATTGAGAAAGGTAAAGAACATGTGGTCTATAAGTTGAAATATTAGTATTTTCTTAGAAAAATCTCCTAAGATTTGGTATCAAATTTTTTATTTTTCTATGTTAAGTTTGGGATTTATAAGATCCAAATCAGATCATTGGATCTACTATAAGATGGATAGTGATTGTATTCTCATTATTGTGTTATATATTGATGATATGTTATTTTTCAGCAATGGGAAAGGTTTAATTTGTGATTTGAATACTCAAATTTCAATATAGTTTGAGAAGGAATTAGGGGCAACCATGTGCATCTTAGGAATGAAGATCAAAAGAAATAGAGTGAACATAAAAAAATGGTTGGGAAAGAGTAAATATTTGAACTCATCAAAGAGATTTAATATGACATATTGCAAGCCATTTTATATTCATATTACAATGGAGATAATTTTATTATTTGAGCAATGTCCAATTTCTCCTTAGTGAGATGGAGGATATAGGTAGATTACCTTATGATAGTGCAATCAAGAGTTTGATATATTTTATGTTCTATACAAAACCATTCATCACTCAAGAAGTGGGAGTCCTTAGTTAATTTATGGCTAATCTTGGTCAAGCATATTGGGATGTAGTGAAGAGGGACTTCATGTATTTGTAGGGTAAGTTTGATTATCCCTTATGCTATCATGGTTATCCTACAAGCAATAAAGTTTTTGTTTATATTTATGCATATGAGGATTTAAATTGAGTTGGAGATATTGATAACAAAAGATCCACACCTAGATATGTTTTCACTATGTTTGGTGGGGAAATTAGTTGGATGTGTATGTGATAGGTTGTGGTTTCTTTATCCACTATAGAAGTAGAGTACATGGTAGAAACTTATCTTGTAAGAAATTTAATATATTGTGTTTAGATGTTGGGCTAGAGGTAGGATACATTTCAGTTCATTTTGGTAGTTAGAGTGCCATATGTCTAGCAAAGAACCCAACCTTTCATGTGAAGATGAAATATATTGATGTCTAGTATTATTTTGTTTAAGATACAATAAAGGATAGAAGAGTGATGCTATCAAAATTTGACACTTTGAATAATTTTACAAATGCACTAATGACAGTCGTGAGAATACATTATTTTTAGGTGGTGCTATGAGATTAGACAATGGTGTTTGTTGCTTTGATTTTTATGAATTGCTCCTCAAAGAAATATTTTGGGTTCTATCATTACTATTGTATATTCAAGAATTCAAACCATGGTCTAATTATCAAGTGTCAATTTTTTTTTTAGTCCTCAGGAAAGTTCTTAAAACTTTGTCGGCTCCTAACAAGGTTAGCCTAACTATGTTTAGAAATTGATGAATCTTTCAAAACCTTTGTTTTAAGTGAAAGGCCAACATTGTGTTTTATCTTCAAGATGCTTGTGTATAGGAGTGAATTTGCACCCCCCTTGCAAGTTCCCATCTTAAACCCTTCACTTTAGAAAAATCAATCTCAACAATGTAATTCCACATCATCTGTCTATACTCCATCCACTTGGTGCTTGTTTTTAGTGTCAATGGGGGAATTTCTATTAGACACATGCACATGGACATTTGCATGGTGTGTTTCCATATTGAAAGGATTCATGCCTCTAGAATCCACAGATGCACTACGTTCTCTATTGGTGATGAAATGTAATGCCCTTGCACCCTTCAACCAACCTTTGAATGAATCTTTCCCTCCTAATTGACCTTCAAATGCCTATCTTTCACATTCATCTCATCGTATTCACACTCTCTATATGCTTCTTCACATTATACACAGCTCTCGATAAAATTCTAGCAACTCTTGAGCTACTTGCTACACTATTGGCTTCATCATTTCAACATCATAACATTCTTCACAACTACCATAGAAGCTACAAATTGATGTCTTGCAAGACTTCCTTCAGTGTCATTGTGGCCATGTCAACTTTTCCATGATTGTAAGCATGTCTTCCTCTCTCACTGGCCTTGAGTGCCTTTGGTTGAGGGTGGTATTGTTCATTTACTATTACATTGTTTTTTGATTTGAGTAGCATAGTGATTCTTGTAGTATTCAGTATTCCTTTCCTTTCCAACATACTTTCTTTATCACATTTCTACTTTTCAATCTATTTGGCTATCCATAGAGGTGGAAACACCAAAACATGGGTTTGACTGCGACAAGCCCTGAAACAACCCCAACATTTATTCCCTCTCTGTTGTGTGTAGGTGATCATTTGTGTGGAGCTTGCTGGTGAATTGGACCTTTCATGAGTAGAATCTTTACCTTTCTTGTCCTTGTCATTTTTTATAGCATCTTTCTTAGTATTTTAGTTACCTATTATTTCTTGCTTTCATCATCTCTTAAAAATTTAGTAGCTAAGTTGTTAGTAGGTTTCCAACACTTTTGTCTGTCCTTTTTCACTATCTATCCCTATGGATGTCAGTGCACCTATGAGACATGAGTGTACCACACTGTTGTCCCTTTTTTGTACTACTATCCTTTGGAATAGAGCTATTTGAGGCATAATTTGAGTTCTAGAAACCCACTCACTTGGTCCAAACCTAACTCTTAGGTTAGTAGAGTGACAAAAGTACTGATAGTGCTCCTCATTCTCTATCCTCAATATCAAACAATTCCTGAAACACCTGCATGGTTGAGGTAGATTAGGGTAACCTTCAACTCTTGGCTCTCCATGAATTGGAGTCATTGAGTGTTTGGTTTCCCTCCTCTACATTTTGGTGAACCTGATGTGAACTATTTTGGTTCCATTTGGGAGTGCTAAAAGACCCTTCCCTCAAATCCTAGGAGTGTTGTGGGTATGAGTGTTGTGAGGCGCCTAGCCTTGCAACCCAACCTATAACCCCTAGTGGTGTAGTTGGGAGGTTCCCTAAGCATTAAAGAATGAAACCTTGAGTGAGTCATCGTCTAATTGTAAAACCCTTGGGGGCTCCTCTAAAAACTCTATCTATTGTATGTAAAGATGGATTCCTTCTTACAACTACCCATCCCATATGTGTACCCTGCGAGTGGAACTCCCCCTATAACATTTACCTCATAGGATTTGTTGATGAAATCTAATATAGAACCATCCCCTTTATACATCCCCACATGTATCAATGGGAATACCATAGCTGGTGTTCTTGCTGACCCTACATGTCGAGCGAATGTCATTACAAAGGAGTTCATGGTGATTAGCATTTGACATAAGGATGGATATGATGAGTCTAAAATCACTACACATACACATGATGGTATTTTTGTTCCTCCCATCAGTTGTATCACCTTGTCTGTCCTAGTTGGGCTTAGGACTATGAATGCACTCTTTGATGTCATCCCGGTGTCTGAATTGTTTAGGGTGAAACTGGGCATTCCTTGGCTAGTTGTGATGAATGAAGTTCCCTCAATAGTCCATAAGTGCTTGAATTTTTCCCACAAGGTTTTCGTGCATGTATTCCATGACACTAGTTACAAATCAATGATTGCACATGGGGGATACTCACTGGATCACTTTTGGCTTGCCCCTGTTGGTCCACTTCCTCCTAGGATAGATCTATTGTACCAAACTTATGTGAAGTACAGGAGTGGGGGCATAACACCAAAGGTTATATACCCTCCTTCTCCTTATGCCATTTTGCATAGAGCTTGCATAAAGGTAGAATGTGAAGCTGCCTTGGACACTCGAAGAAGGGAAGAGCAGAAGTCTGCTCAAGGTTCTTCCTCTTACTCTTCCACTGTCCCACTTGCCACTTCCTCTCACCCACCATTGACTTCTACTCCTAGGAATTTACTGGAGATTCCAATGGTGACTGCTTGGTGAAAGCCTAAGCATCCAACGTTTAAACTTCCTATCTTACCTACAGTTCCTCAACCCATTTTGTATGGTAAGGGGAAGGGTCCCTATGGAGCATCCTCTATGTATCAATCTCCATGGCCTCTTACTGATCATACCTCTAATGTAGTGAATGGGAAGAGGCTCACCATCGAGGTGCTCAAGCCTGCTCCCCCTGCTATTGTTCCATCATCCTCTCTGTCTCCTCCTCTTGTTCCCATCTAGGAGTTCCTCCCTCCACTAGAAATGACTATATGGATACTATAATGGTTGAATAGGAGGCTTCCATCCCTTCTTAGGTTGTGTCATCTAGCTCCCAAAGTCATAAAAACTACCTTATGTGTGAGCGCAAATGTTGGAGGAAGGCTCTCACCGCTAAGTAGGCTGCCTTGTAGAAGAAGTAAAAGGAGCCAATAGATCCTACTTTGACATCTTCTACTATGTCCTCTTCTATCCTCTCTACTTTAGTTCCCTTAGCCTTAGTCTTGCTTTCAGCTCCCCCTACGAGCATGAAAGATCCTCACTCGAAGAGGGTGTAGGTATTCATTGCTCCTTCAGTTGATCCTCCCCTTTTGATGTCCCTTCTATACATCCCAACATTTTTAAAACCCATGGACATGCCAAATACCTCGATGGTGTTTGCTATGGTTTTATCCTCTTCCTTCGTGTGCTTTGCTTCATCTATGGGGATTTCACATCCTCCGATGAAGTGAAATATGGAGGAAAACCCTACTAGAAATGGGGTCGGAAGAAGGGTTCACCTTCTTTAGAGGGTGGTTTTGCATTGGCTGGTGTCATTCTAGTGATGGAGGAAGCTCTAATGTCCCTAAAGTTTTCCACTGCTCTTGAGTCTTTTAGTAAGCCTAGCAATGGATCTCGGGTGCCACCTCCCTCACCCGTTGAGTTGACGCATGACACTCTTGTGAAGTGCATGTTTAACTCTATGGATGAGGTCCTAGCCCTATCAAAATTTTTTGTGAGATCCCTGATGTTCACCTCACAGGAACCTAGTGGAGAAGACCTCGAGGGGCCTTCTTTCTTAGCTCTTGTTTTAGGAGGGTCAAAGGGTAATCCCTTTGATATTCCTCCCTTGTAGGCTCATTTTTCCTCCCCTTACAATGATTTAGATTGGGAGGACAATGACCTCTTGGTTGATGAGGACTAAGGGGCACCCTCTTCTTTATCTGTAGAATAGATTGTGTGTGTGTATTGGTTTCCTAGATGACTCTTGTCACCCTTGTAGATGCTTGGATATAGGAGTGTTTTTATGTCATAAAACTTCTTCTATTTGTCACATCATTCTTCTCTTTGTCGTGCATTGATTTTTGACAATTGGGGACAATGCAAAGTGTTGGGGGAATTTAGGCCTCCCTTCCATGTTGACCCAATTTTTTAATTTTCATTTTGTCTTCATGTGCTTTCTTCATATGGTATGATATTGTAAGGGGTTGATGATAGTTCATTTATTTATTATTATATCTATTTATCTATATTTATGAGTAGCTCTGACCTCAAAATATTAGATCCCCCTGTCTCTTGTTCGTTACCTTATTCCTTGCATCTTTCTCTCTTCTTTTCTTATGTTGTGATGTTGTGGTGTTCATGTGTTGTCCCTCACGTGTGTGACAACATTACCATAGTTACATCTCATCATGTTTCGGAGGCCACAACATCACTTTTCATTCTTACTTTTCTCTCCTTATGGTGTCACGTGCCTTTCTGTTTGGAACACACCATCCTAAGGGGGGAATCTCATGTTTCTTCAATTTTCAAAAAATGAATTTGGTGGCCAAAAAATGTTTTCTTGAAAATATTTATCTTTAATTTTTCAAAATATTTTTCAAAAATTGCATTCCTCAACAAGTACCCCTAGCAGAATACTCTTCCTTCATCATGGGTTCGTAAAGAAAGAATTTGAGAAAATTTCCTCCAAGGAGGGAGCACCTTTTCTTGTGGGAGAGGTCTTGATTTCCCCCTTGTGAGGGGGATTTCTTCCTTTCAAATTCTTTGATGAAGTGAAATATTTCAAAAGGATTCCTTGATGTTGAATTGATTCATGAAAAATACTGTTGCACTTTCAAACATTGTCCCTTGAGTGGACCCCTTTCCTTTTGAAGGGTTCCTGAGGGATCCCTTTGAAAGCTCTTCCTTTAATTTTTGACTATCTGACTATCTACTTGTCTACTTGTGTGGCTTATTTTTGTTATCTAACATGTTTTATCTACAAATTAACATATTTCTTTTGGTGGTGTGCCTATGAAGCTACTTTCTAATCCAACTCTACAGAGTCCCCTACATTGGGCTTCCTTCATAACAAAGCACTTTGGGGGCACCTTCTTTGCAAGTCCAAGGACTTGTGAGGCACTTACATCTTGTGGGATTTGTTCACCATTGGTCTGTGAGCCTTTGATGCACTTTGTTCAATCCTCCTCAAGAGAGAGTACTTGTGGATCCATTTTCCTACCCTACACTTTCAAGTATGCTAGATTGCGGTATGCTTCCTCGATGGTTCAGGTATATTTTATCGGAAATCTTTAAACCTACTTTACCAAAAACTTATTGGCACTCATGTTCACTAAAGTGGGGGAAAAATGTATAGGAGTGAATTTTCACCCCCTTTTAAGTTCCCCTTTTACATGCTTCACCTTAGAAAAATCAAATCCGACAATGTAATTCCACATCATCTATTCGTACTCTATCCACTTGGTGCTTGTTTTTAGTGTCAATGGGGGAATTTCTATCGGGGACATATGTGCGACACTTGCATGTATACATGGTGTACTACCATCTTGACAAGATTCTACCTTTAGAATCCATAGAGGCGTTATTTTTTCCATTGGCGATGAAATGTAATGCTCTTGTTCCCTTCAACCAACCTTTGAATAGTGCTTTCCCTCCTAATTGAACTTCAAATGCCTATCTTTCACTTTCATCTCATCTTCTTCATATTCTACACAACTCTTGTGAAAATTCTAGCAACTCTCGAGCTACATGCTACACTATTAGCTTCATCATTCCAACATCACAACATCCTTCACATCTACCATAGAAGCTACAAATTGGTGTCTTGTGAGACTTTCTTTGGCATCATTGTGGCCACATCAAATTTTCCATGATTGTAAGCTTGCATTCCTCTCTCATTGGCCTTGAGTGCCTCTAGTTGAAGTTGGTATTGTTCATTTACTATTGCATTGTTGTTGGATTTGAGTAGCTTAGTGCTTCTTGTAGTATTCAGTATTCCTTTCCTTTCTAGCATACTTTCTTTATCACATTTCTACTTTTTGATCTATCTGGCTGTCCATGGAGGTGGAAACACCAAAACGGGGGTTTGACTGTGGCAAGCCATGAAACAAACCCATTTTTTCCCTCTCTGCTGTGTGTAGGTGATCGTTCATGTCGAGCTTGCTGGTGAACTGGACCTTTCATGAGTTGAATATTTACCTTTCTTATCCTTTTCATTTCTTATAGCATCTTTCTTAGTATTCTAGTTATCCTATTATTTCTTGCTTTTATCATTGCTTAAAACTTCAGTAGCTAAGATGTTAGTAGGTTTCCAACACTTTTGACTATCCTTTTTAACTGTATGTCTGTACAGACACCAACACACCTGTGAGATGCCAACGTGCCATGTTGTTGTCCCTATTCTATGTTGCTATCCTCTGGTAGAGAGCTGTTCGAGGCATAGTTCAAGTTCTAGAAACCCGCTTGCCTTGTCCAAACCTAACTCTTGGGTTAATAGAGTGATAAAAGTACTAAGAGTTCTCTTCATTCTCTATCCTCAATATAAAAGAATTCCTAAAACACCTGCATGTTTGAGGTAGATTAGGGAAAACTTCAACTCTCAACTCTCCTGACCTGGAGTTGTTGAGTGGTCGGCCCCCCTCCTCTATAGTTTGAACTTTTTCTCTTTTATTTACTCTATAATAGTTTTTTGATATCTGAAGAGGTTCTCAAAACCATTTTAGAAACCAATGAGGTGCTTAAAACCTTGTCAATGTCGACAAGGTTTCCAAAACCAAGCTCAAGTTTGCAATATTGATTGTCAGGTAAGGCCTCCAAAAGAGAAAGAGAATGAGTCTTGATGGTTCAAATTTTTGAGATATTAAGAAGTTTTGGATTTTTTTTTAGTGTTCGAAGGAGTTCCTAAAATTGGTTATCAACAAGGTTCTCATAACCAATTTTAAATCTAAAAATAATTTTAAAAAGGGGACCTTGTGAATGGAATGATAAGCTATTGAAGTGATTTAGGAGTCAAATATGATTTCATATAAATGAGTAGTTTTGAAAACTATGTTGGAGGTCACCTTATTCATGAAAACCTATTGAATATTTGATGGTGCAAAATTCAAGAAGGAAAGGGCATATTTTAGAAATAAATGAAAGTTGTCACACGCCAAAATTTAAAGCATAATTAATGAAATAATTAAGCCCAAGAAAATTAATTATATACTTATACATTATGATTCATTCCTCAATTAAGTTTACTTCACAGATAATTACTAGGAGAAGGTGAGAGAAAAGAGAAAAAATTCAAGTGTAATTGAGGAGTAGTTTGGGTGAAATTCTTGGCTTTTGCAAGATACAATATTCTATCTTGGGTTAAAGGTACACAATTTCTCCACTAGCATTATATTTAAGGAAAAAAATATCATGAAAATAAATTTCATGAGTAACAACGAAATACACAATTTCCTATTGGAAATTAAAATCCCCCCAAATATAATCATTTGTGCATTTAGTGAGGTGGTTAAAATATTCTACAATATCATTTTGGACAAATGAAATACAAATATTTGTGATACAAACATCTTTATAGGCTAAAGAGATCACTACTCAAAATTGGAGATACCAAGCTAGGGCATGTTGATTTGAAGGATTTTTGGGAAAGAATGAATGGAGCAAATAGACCCCCTATTACTTAGAAGCTAGTGGAAAGTGGATTGTCGCAAGTTGTTGGTCATTATGACCCTAAGACGAGGAAGGTAAAGACCGAGGATAATAGAGTTATTATTGAGATCAATAGGGATACTTTTCATTTATTACTATAATTGCCCCAAAGGAAAGAGTATGTAGACTTCAATGCCACAATTTCATACCAATGTTTCATAGAGAATAAAATCCCTTGTCAAAATACAATGGAAAAATAATGGTTGGTGATCCCAAAAAAGGGAAAATATCAATTACCTAAAAATTTACATAGATCACACCTTGTAAATGAAATAAGTGACATCATAGTGTTGTTATATAGATTAATTGGAAATGAAGACACACATAATTTTTAAGTGTGGTTGTACTTTTTTATTGTAATAATTTTCCTCATGAAACAATTTATTGATTGATTCGACATCATCAGTGATCATATCCATAGGCAAATGACCCAATTCAAGCTTGACAAGCACTTTTATATGTCATCATATTTATTTTATGCCATTGCAAGTATGAGGGCTTGGGAAGGGTTATGTATTGAAGGTGATTTGAATAAGGATACCCCAACCTATGAATATTATTCCAAGCTCCAACTATAAAATAACTATAAGCATTTCAGGTGGGTGAATGACACATTTGTGATGTCGATAGTATGGGAATTGCAAGGAGATTTGAGCATCATAATTTCTCTAAAATCTACCCAATTAGTCAATAAATATGGGGTTTTCTTTATTCAATTACAAAGGTTCACTTAGAGTAAGATTGGTGGATATGATGACTTTCTATGTAAATTGCATAAATATGTTAACGACATATTTCTATTAATTGAAGTTTATAAGCAGATTGGAGAATTGAACAAAAGATGCAAAGAGAGGAAGAAGGCATACATTCCTTTTCCTATTGGCTTATCATTTTACCAATGCAGGACTCCCTTAGATTCCCTGAATATAGAAATATATATAGGGTAATGTATAAATTACAATTATTTGCAACTAGGACCTGATTTTTACCATGTACTTGAGTTAGAAGATTACTAGGCTGATTGTGACAATGAGTTTAAGGTGAGAAGAAGAGATTGGATGAGACTATTGATGAGGCAAGTTAGTATGTACAACTTGAACTAAAATATCCCAAACTTGATAAATAACAAATATAATTTAGTAGATCAAGTGTGTCTTGATCATATATAAATGAAGCCTATTCTACCTATTACCTAGAATAATAGAGAAATTGTAAATATTGAGGGAAGGGAAACAATTGTTTTGAGAAGAAAAAAATATTAGATAATAAAGAAAACACAAGAACCACCAAGTCCTAAATCAAAAAGAGCAATAAATGCTAAAAAAGGGAGAGTCAATCTAGGTACACTATTCTCCTTCTCACACCACATTTGTAGTAGTAGTATCACAAGTAGTTGGAGGAGGAGGCAAAGATGACCCACCTAAAGGAAGACAAGAAAACACTTGTGGGGATGCTTCAAAAGAGAAAATGAAAGAAAACATTGGAAACAATGGAAGAGATGAAAGTGTCATCATCCCCTTCATAAGAAATCAATCCACCTTCACCTCAACACTCTACTCATAACCCATCTCCTCCATGATCTCTTGATGTGTAAACCTTTGATACTCCTCCTATCAATAGGTCCTTGCACTTCACTCCGAATGTTCCTCCTACTATTCCAACTTCATGGTTGTAGCAAACATTATCCAAGAAGAGACAAATTATAGAATGGAGTCTTTTGGAGGATGATTTTGGCTCAATTCTATTACAACGAACTCCCCAACCTAAGAAATTGAAGACTACTTCAAGGTTGATGATAGATACAACCTCCAAAGGTTTGTATATGGAAATTTCTCACCCCTCTATTCCAATGGATACCAACAAAGAAACAATGAAAGGTTTTAACATCACCAAAGTTAATTTGAGGCATTCTCCTTGGGATGGTGATGTTCATAATTTTCAAGTATCAGTTGTGAGATTGGCAAAGCTAACTAAAAAATATAAGAAATCAAAAGTGAAGCTTAAACAACATGTAAATATTTTGAATTCCTATCTAGAATCTATTGTAGATACTTCAGCTCGGTTTTTCAGGGAAAATTGATTCTTCTTTTGATCCAAGTTCCATTAGTGCAAAGGTCATTATTAAAAGTATAGAAATATAAGTGTTATGAACAAGAAAATGAATATTGGGCCATGGGGATTTCAAATAAGGTTGGAAATTTTATTGAAAAAGATAAGAAGATATTGAATGGCCTAGAGGATAAATAAATAAATTGATGAGGAAATTATAGCTTCAAGATCACAATAAACAAACAAGCTTAAAGTGGACAAGAACTCAAAAGAAATGATAGATTTGGAATAAGGTAAACTAGTCACTTAGAAAAATTTTCCTCACTCCAATGATAATAGATACATCATTTGGAAAAGGAGTATTGAATGAAAGATAATCGCTCTTAGGTAGAACATAAAAGAGAAAAATAAATTGCTAAAGGAATGTGAACAAGTTAAAATAGATATTCAAGGTGGCCTCCTATTTGTTGAATTGGGAGATCAATCAAGTCTTTAGATTGTAGAAGTTTTAGGGTAGTATAGATAGTTTGAAAATAAAGATCAAATAATTTTGTATTCCATTATATTTTTGTGTTGAAAACATGGAGAAGTTAAGTGCTATTGAGAGAGAATCATATGAACCAAATAAATGAAAACTGAATATCCACTTATTTTTTCTTCATACTCTCAGGAACTAAGGTTTTGATTTGGTTGGTTTAGGTTTCTGATTAGGATGAAAAATGATTTGGTTAGCTTCATTCCTTATAGATTAGCCTCATCTTTATTGTGCAGGACTAGTCTCATTATTTATGGTCTTTGACCTTTACATACAACAAAAATTGATCTGTATTTAGCTCTTAATTAGAAAGACACAACAGTTCTAGTTTTGTCCTTCCCTAATCTCTTGCTCAATAAGATTCTGTTTACTCTTGTGCCCACCCTCTCACCACCATGCCAACCCATATGTATTCTTTTTTTCCTGCTAACCATTGGATTTGAAGTGGGATCTGTCAACAAGTTCCAATAGGACCAACTGCCTATTAAACCAAGGTTGGGACTGAACTAGTAGGTAAACAAGTTATGGACATGATCAACACTACTCAAAAAGACACTAGATTTTAACTTGTTTACACCGAATGCATATTTAATGTGAAGATGACCAACCTAAAATGTTAAAATCAACGACCCATTATTTAAAATAGACCATGCAAGAAGATCAAAGTGATCATGGAAATTCAATAAAATAGTTGTGGCATGAAACATTTTACCAAAAAACATGGACTCATTGATGTCAAGGGCTATACAATGTTAGTGATGACACTACTTTCATCTTTTAAGGGACAGTTCTGTGTATTATTAAACTAAGCTTCTAAGATTTGAATTTTTTTTATTTTATTAGTGTCGTAAATGTTTTTTATTAGTTCTTGTCATGAAACTATAAGGGAGGGGGGAGTTTTTACATTGTGATTAAATTATGTATTTTTGACCAATTAAAATCATTAAAATATTTTTCATAAAAAATTGATACAAAGTTTCAAATATTTTAATGATTCAAATTGAACATTTTTTAAAGTGAATAAGATAGTAAATAATATTTCTTCATTTTCATTTGATAAATTATTCTTCTCTTAAAAAACAATAATGGTAAACCTACAATAAGAGTAAATGGAATGACATGTGGCCTGGGATTTAGCCGACTTTTTTTCTATTATGAGATGGTAGTTTCTTCCTCCACTATGCATATTGGTGTGTAAGTTTAATTTTTTTAATTTGCCTCTTAATATTGATATTATTTTAATAATCAAATATTAATTATTTGATGTATAAAATATTGTCTAAGTTTTTTATTTATATTTACATGGAATTCACTTTCAATTAATTAAATACATAATTAATAATACAATATTAAAAAGTAAATAAAAAATAAATCAATTTTGTAAATAAAACTACTAAAGTTGTATGATAAATTAATAAATTATTTATTTTAATTTTATAGAAATAAATAATTAACTACAATTTATTTTATAAAAATATAATAAAGTTTTTAATAATAATAAATAAACTTTTTAAATTTTAAATTTTAATATTTTAATAAAGAATTGATACTTTAAATGTTTTTTAATTAAATTTATTTATAACCTTTATTACATGAATTAGTAAATTATAAAATTATTATTATTTACTATACAATATAATATATATATTTATTATTAAAAGTTATTATTGACATTATTTATTATAGATAAAAAGAAAATTAATTTAATTTTTTTGTCATATTACATAAAATAAAATAAATTATTTATAAAGAAATAAAATCTATTAAGTAATTTTATAAAAATAAATAATTAACTACAATTTATTTTATAAAAATATAATAATGTTTTTTATCAATAATAAATAAACTTTTTAAATTTTAAATTTTAATATTTTAATAAAGAAATGATACTTTTAATTTTTTTAATTAAATTTATTTATAACCTTTATTACATGAATTAGTAAATTATAAAATTATTATTATTTATTATACAATATAATATTAATTTTTTTTATTATTAAAAGTTATTATTGACATTATTATTATAGATAAAAATAAAATTAATTTAATTTTTTTTGGTTGTATTACATAAATTAAATTAAATTATTTATAAAGAAATAAAATTTATATTTCACTTAATATAAGAAATATATATATATATATATATATATATAATTTAATGCTATTTTTATGGGAATATATAAACAATACATTTTCATTAAAGCTTTTAGAAGGAATACATATATATTATTGTTTAATGATAGAATATATTAAATGTATATATGAACTTGTTTATAAGATTTAACCTTATGACCTTCACCACTATAAGATAACATGCTACCAAAATGTACCATACTTTATTATAACAACCAAAATCACATTTCTATATTGAATGTTGAAATTAACATTCAAACTTTGAATATAAAAATATTCTCTTCTAAATATTTGCATTGATAATATTAATAAAATAGTATAATGTAGTAACTAAAAATTACCAAGTCACATAGTGAAACTGGTAGCTATTATGTTTTTACAAAGTAGTGCTAGAACATCTCAATTCAAATCTAAGTAGTGATACTCTTCATAGTAAGATACTAAGAATTCAATCCCTTATAAAATCCATATAGATTAATGGATTACCTATATGATAAATTATTATCATTGACTGATCTACATTAATGTGATTGATAGTATGTCAATCAATTTTATCATCTTTATGAATCATATATAAAATCAAGTTAATAAATAGGGTTATTATGATATTCATAAGTCTATAACATATATAAAATCATGTTTCTTATACTCTTATTTTTGTTGTCACTTTCATTTATTAGGAAAAGTTAGTTTATCAAAGTGAAGAATTAAATAATTCAAGAGGGAATGGCATGGTTGTGACATTTATTTGTATAATCAAAGTATTAGTTACTCATTTTCTTTATTTGAAAGATTTATCATTAAGTAATTTGTATAAGTAATTCATGTTCCTTTTGATGAGCCTAGTTTTTGGTCCAATTTTGGGTAGAATCTATAGTTTATTTGCCGGTAGATGTCATGGAATTTAATGTTAAATGTTCATATTTTCATAATGCTTCCCTCAAACCATTGACATTGGACTTAATCCTATCTTTGTAAGCTTTGATGAAATTTGGCATATTATATGGATTATCTATATTGATTTTGCATGTGGTTAATGAATGTTCCTTAAAGTGGTAATAGATGTGTATATTCAATATGTTAAGTTGAGGAAGACACTACTAGCTGGGCATGCACCATAACGTAACCACCTTGTAGTGGACTTTAATGATTGAGCATGCATGGGCATTACTGCTGAGCTAAATATGCGTTTGGACTTGCATGTCTGACCATATTCCATGCACGCATAACCGCCATCACCCCATTTTCTCCGTTTTCCCTAAATGGCGTCCTCCCATTCATGGAGTTGACTGCCTTGTTTAGTTGTTAGTATAAATAACAATCCGATGCTCCTCCTTCAGGGGTTGCATGATTTGATATTGTACTTGCACTCTCCAGTTTTTAGTAATACAAATACATTACTCTTTTGTACTCATGATTCACAGTGAATAAAATAAAGTTTTGAGTTTGAGCATCTGAGTAGTGTCCTATTTGTTGCTTAGATTTTTATTCCTATTATGCATTTTAGCTTAGCATAGTCATTGATTGATGTTCAACATTTGTTTCATTCCTTTTCAAGAAATTTACTTTCAATATTGTGTGTTCCTTAGTTGTAGAATGAAATGACTACTTTGAGTTCCTAGTGCACATACTGTGCTGACCCATTTCAAGTTCATGTTCCTATATTAACAAGTTAAATTCACCTTCATGATGATTGGAATGGATATTCAAGTTAAATGCCCAATCTATGAATCATGGTTGTAAAGGATTAGTTATTAAGATCATTGTAGGAGGTCAACATTTTTGGTGCCGTTGTCTGGGATCGTGTCAAACTGGGGAGTCTTTTGGAGTCATTGGTAGTTTTTCTTGCTATAGTGTTTTTGGAAGTTGTTCTTAGTATATCCTCATTTAGGAAGTAATGACCCACCTTATTCTTTACCAATTCTTTGTGTGAGCTGATTGATAGTGAGTGATACCACATGTATAGAGGAAGGAGAAGGGATGCTTATGGGAGATTCCTTCCTAACAATCCTAATCCATTTCAGCTAGTTGACTATCAAAATCTACCAGAAGAAGAAGAAGATCCACACCCCTTTGTTGATGCATATCCTTATCTAACTAGTTTTAAATCTCCTCTGAAGATCAAAATCAGCTTGAGAACCCCTTTGCTTTGGAACCACATCAAGCAGACATGGGTGATGCAAATAGGAATAGACCTAACCAACCAAATTTTCCTTTCCCCATTTCCCATTAGAATGAAGTTGACAACATCAAGAAAATTCCTACCTCAGTACTCCCAAAGTTTTATGGACTTGTCACATAAGATCCAGATACCTTTTTATTTGAGTTTGACATACTTTATAGGAGTTATGATTATACCATTGATGCCCATAGACTTAAGTTATTTCCTACCACTTTGAAAGAAGTTGTGTTAAGATGGTTCATGAGCCTAGGAAGAGATACTGTGGAAACTTGGGAAGACATGAAGACAAAATTCCTCAAGAAATACAAGGAATATTGCAGAGGTAGTGACATGAGAGGAGGTGACATTTTAATGAAGCAACAAAAGGAAGATGAGAGCCTAGAAGACTACATTGCAAGGTTTATGTTTTTCCTACAAAAATCTCCACACCATACACTTAATGAAGACTCACAAAAGTTTCTTTTCTTGAGAGGAATCAATGATAGTTGCACTAATGCCTTGGACCTCATGGGAGGAGGAGATATCTCCCAAGTTCCTTGGGAGGATATCAAGAAAATATGCCAGAACTACTATAGGGAAGCTTCAAAGAAAGGGAGAGCTTATCAATCTTCCATGAGTAAGTCAACTACCGATGGAGTTTCAAGAATGGATATTACTCATTTGTTGGTAGAATTCAAGCAAGACATTATCAATAATCTAGCTACTTAGCTAGATACACTTTAGGCCAAGAAGAAGCAAGAGGAGGTAGAGGCAATGTTGACAGAGTATTGCCCCCACTATAGACAAAAGAAGATGGACCACAAATGTAAGATGGTAGCTAATCTTGAAAGCAAGCAGGTTTCACCTGAGTTCAAGCCAATCTAGATTGAAGAAGACCAAGTCTACTATGTTGCACAAAGGAAGCCTTGGGATCCAAGACAAGGTATGCCACTGGATCCACTATCCTATGTTGGGCCATATTTTAATTCCTATTCATCTGGTAACCAATGGCAGCCCCCATTTCCACCCAATTATGGAGGATATCCACTACAACCTTGGAGTAACCCTCCAAATTCTTGGATCAGTCATCAAAGTTATCCACCCTAGTGGAAACAACCTTAGGGAAATTGGCAACAATTTCAAGGGCATTGGAAACCACCTCTAGGAAATTGGTAGCAAACAAGTCAATGGAGAGGAGGACAACAATGGCCTACCTGGACAACCAGTTACATGCAACCACCTTCTCAGCCCCAACAACTTGCTATAATGCCTCCACCTACTAATCCAATATCAAATACACCTAAACCTACTCAGCTACTAGCTCAGCCCACACCCAATCCAAATAACAAACCACAACAACAACTTGCATACTCTGCTGATTCAAATCAATTCCTTGCATATGCTATGGGTGTAAGTGATATCCACTTGCATTCAAGAAATACTCTACTAGCCCCTTCCAAGCCCATTATCACTGAACTTCCTATGGAAGAGGAGGAGGAGCCTTTGAATGATCCCATTCAACCTAGTGTACCTAAAAATCTTAAACCAGTCCAAGTTAAGCAGATCGAACAAGAGCCACCATTTCCTCATAGATTGGAAGTTTCCAAGAAGAAGGAAGAAAAGGAGGATACCACTTTTGATATCTTGGATCAACTGAAGCATATATGTGTCTAGATACCTCTATTTTAGGCCATAAAGGATGTTCTAATCTATGTCAAGGAAATCAAGGAGGTATGTCTTAAGAAGCTAGGTAGGAAAAAGGAAAACCAACTACAGTTTATGTAGTGGGCCAGCTAGCTGACATCATGCTAGGAAAGGTGACTATCCCCAAGTATAATGACATAGGTAGTCTTGTGGTAGCAGTTTTCATAAATGGGATCCAAGTAAAGAATGCTCTGATTAATTTAGAGGAAACAATAAATGTAATGACCAAATACATCCTACAACAACTAAATATCACAAGCATGAGATCTACTCCTACTATCTTGCAGCTTGTTGATAGCTCTACTGTTAAGCTTGATGGTGTAGTGGAGGATCTTGTGGTAGTTCTAGACTCTTGGGAGTACCCAATAGACTTTATGATTCTCTCTCCTAAAGCTACACTAGGTGGGTATCCCATTATTATGGAAGGTCATGGTTAGCAACTGCAGATGCATACATTAGATGTCGGTCAGGTGACATGACCATTTTAGATGGGAGGATCACTAAAAAGTTTGTTCTTTATTCACCTACTCATCCATCTCATGATGAAGATAATCCCATATGGCCACATGTTGGTGAAGAGGTTGATGAAGTTAATTTTGTGGCACAACTTATGATGCTAGGTAAAAGCTCTTTCATGCAACTCCAAGATGAGGATGAATTATTGGCTAAAATCATTTAGAACCATTGTGAAGTGGAGGAAGAATCATCTTCTCATTTTGCTACTCCAGTCAAGACACTTATGCCTGCTCTTCCTGCAACCATTGTTCCTACATAAAGACTTTCTACAACCACTCTTCTTGCAACCACTATTCCTACAGACAGACTTCCTACAACAATAGGTATATCCCATACATTGCTTCCATATGAAATAAAGGTACCATGTGTTAATGAAGCAACCATGATAGAGTTAACTACACAAGTACAGGTGTCAAAAGGAAAATATTTGAATGTTAATAGTAAATTGAATGAAGAACAACAATTGTTATTGACAAACCTATTAAGGACCCACCAACATGCATTTGCATGGGATTATCATGATATGAAGGGATTGGATCCTAAACTTTGCACACATAGAATTTACATTAGAGATGATTGTACCCCAGTAAGGCAGCCATATAGAAGAATTAAGCCTGCATTAATAGAGATTGTGAAAGGAGAACTGTAGAAATTACTAGATGCAAGATTTATCTACCCCATTTTAGATAGTCAGTGGGTGTCTCCATTAGTGATTTTTCCCAAGAAAGGAGGGAAATAGTGAGTTTGTGTTGATTATAGGGAACTTAATGCTGCCACCAAGAAGGACCACTTTCCTTTACCCTTCATTGATCAAGTTTTAGGCACACTTGCAGGAAAACAATACTTTTCTTTTCTAGATGGATTTAGTGGCTACAATCAGAGGACCAAAAGAAGACTACATTTGTTTTTCCATGGGGGACCTATGCCTATTCAATGCTCCCATTTGGCTTATGCAATGCACCTAAAAAATTTTAGAGGGCAGTCATTAACATATTCTCAGACATTTCTTATAATTGCATGGAAATTTATATGGATGACTTTACCACTTATGGTGTTGATTTTAATTGGGCATTGGAAAATCTCAGGAGAGTCCTACAGAGATGTGAAGACCAAAAAATTGTCCTTAAATAGTGAAAAGTGCTTCATGATGATGTAAGAGGGTGTAGTTCTTGGCCACTACATCTTCCATAAGGGAATTCAAGTAGATCCTACAAAGATTAAGGTAATCACGAATTTTCCCACACCTGCAAAACAAAAGGATGTTAGGAGTTTCTTGGGTTATGCAGGATATTATAGGGGTTTCATCAAGGATTTCAACAAGGTAGCAGCACCATTGTACACTCTTCTCACTAAAGATGCTGAATTTTAGTGGATTGAAGCCTATGACAAGGCATTTTCTGACTTGAAGGCAACTTTGACTCATGCTCCTATACTCAAAGGGCCTAATTGGGAACTTCCTTTCCACATCCATATTGATGCATCAGATTATGCCATAGGAGCAGTCTTAGGACAAAAAGGAGCTATTGAAAATGCTATTTACTTTGTTAGCAAAAAATTACAAGGAGTTGAATTCAATTATACATGGACAAAAAAAGAAATGCTGGTAGTAATCTATGCACTAAACAAATTTAGACATTACATAATAGGATACCAAATCTTTGTGCACACTAATCATGCAGCCATTAGATATCTCATGAATAAACCTTTGATCACATGTAGATTGGAAAGATGGTTATTGTTGATGCAAAAGTTTGGTATAACCATTGTGGATAAGATAGGGAAGGCCAATGTTGCAGATTTTCTTTCAAGGATAACTACATCAGAAGACAATCAACCCATAGATGAATCTTTCCCTGATGAGAATCTATTCTCCTTCAGTGTACAAACACCCTGGTATGATGATATAGCCAATTACTTGGTCACAGGTAGAGTTCCTTCTCACTTCTCTCCAAAAGAGAAAAGGGCACTCATTGAAAAATATTTTCCTTTCTCTTGGATTGTTGGATGTTTGTTGTTTTATACTGGACCTGACCATGCCATGAGGAGGTGTGTGAGAGAAGATGAAACATATAAAATTTTGCATGCATGCCACAACAAACTGTGTGGAGGACACTTTGCAGCCAAGAGGACAACAATGAAGGTTTTGAACATAAGATATTATTGGCCAACACTCCACAAGGATGTAGGAAGGTATACCAGAAAATGTGATAGATGTCAAAGAATGGGTAGACCAACTAGACCTGATGAGATTCCACTGTGCCCTTAGATAGTAATCACTCCCTTTGACAAGTGGGGACTGGATTTTGTGGGATCCATTGACCCTCCATCAAATGGTAAGTCTTATATATTGGTATGCACTGATTATGTGACAAAGTGGGTAGAAGTTAAGGCCATGAAGCATGCAAGAGATAACAAGGTTGAAAAATTTCTTTATGAAGATATTTTTACAAGATATGGAGTCCCAAGAAAAATAGTGACTGATCAAGGGGCACAATTCACATCAACCCTTGTTGCAACACTAGTTAATGAGTACAAAATAAGACACAAGAAGTCTACTCTTTATCACCCATAGGCTAATGGCCAAGGTGAGGTGATCAACAGAGAAATTGAATCCATTCTGACTAAAACAATAGCTATTCATAGAAAGGATTGTGAAAATAGATTACCAGAAGCTGTTTGGGCTTATAGGACAACCTAGAAAACAACTATAGGCTTCACCCCATTTGAGTGGTTTTATGGAAAGACAACTATGATGCTGGTTGAATTTGAATATAAGAATCTGTGAACTACAGTGGATTTTGGGATGGATATTTCTGAGGCACAAAGAGAAAGAATCATGCAACTAAATACTTTGGATGAGATAAGACGAGAAACCCTACAACATACAGAAGTAGTGCAAAATCAGAGAATCAAGTGGCATGAAAAATTTATCAAGAACAATAAATTCCAACCAGGAGATTGGGCCCTACTCTATGACTCAAGATACTAGGACAATGCAGGAAAATTGCAGACAAGGTGGCTAGGACCATATGAAGCTGTTGAGGTCTTTCCTAATGGAGCTTTTAAGCTTACTACCATTGACCCTATCAAGTTCAAATTACTTGTCAATGGTCATCACCTTAGGTTATATCACAAGCCAACTTCCAAAGAGGAGTTTCTGCAACAATTCACCTAGCATTCAACACCCGAGTTTCTTGCAACCGAAGGAAGTGGACCTAGTGTCCCTCCTTCTGGATAATTAAGGTACACACTCTCTCATAATAAATACTTTCACTTATGTGGAAGTCCATTTCTTCACCCAGCTGCACATCTACCCATCCATCACTTCATTCCACCTCACCTCACTCCACTTCATTTTCATTAATTGCTCAATTTATTCCCTAAAAGGTGAGCAATACTTTCTCCATGATCTTTGTAGAAAATCTTCCACACATTCAGGTATGTGCACATTAATTTCTATATTTAATCATCTTTTCAGTGCGTTCATTTAATCACTATACATTAGTATAGAAGTTTATATAAAATGTCATCATTCCCTATCAAATCACCACTCCCATCTCACACGTGTGAACACATGTCCAAATTTAGGTTGGGGGGAGGGGAAAGAAAAAGATGTAAATATATTTCCCATGTGTCAATTTATGCCAGACTACGTCAAAAAATTTAAAATAAACTGATTTGAAATATGAGTGAGAGGACAACTTGCATGTGTCAAGTAACATTAACTGCAGCCACCATTTCTTCCCATCATAATTCCCTTTATCACTTCTTTTCTTTCCATTATTGACCCTACTATAATCTTGAGTTGAAGAGCCATAGTCGTAAAACAAAGAAAGGAAATTTAGCAGGTTGACACTAGAAATTTAGCAGGTACTGCAGGAAAGTGCATTTGATTTTTAGATGGGAATTGCAGGAAAAGAAGTTGCAAAGCATTTGTTTGATTGCAGGCAATGGGAGGTGGGTTGATTCAAAATGAACCCGTGGTGCATGATTTTTTATTGCAGGATGCACAATGCCTGGCTAAATTTAGAAACTGTGGATGGATAGACTAATTCTTGAAGCTAGATGGTTTTGATGAAAGAATTTCCCTTGAAGTCTCCCAGACATTTTCTGAGGGAAAAGCCACAATAAAAGGGTTGGAAGTTGTGGTGACTGAGGAATGAATTGTAGAGGTTACAAGGTTACTAGATGATGGAAAAAATTACCTTGCCTCCAGAGATGCTAGATCAGCTAGGGCCAAATTTACAGAGCTAAACGACCCCCCATTGAGCATAGATAAACAAGGTGCAAAGAGAATATCTCTGCCTAAACCATGGAAGCAGATAACTGTTTATGTTATCAATACATCACCTGTGAGGGTCGCCAGTCAAATTTGCATTCTGTACACTTCAAGCTTTTGAATCACATGAGGCACTGAAGGAGGATGAATGTGCTTAATATGCTATACAATCTTCTCTCAATCATGGCATCCGAGACCCAAAAAGGTAGGGATAATTCTATTTCCCACCATTGTTTGATTAAATTTCTAGTTGAAAAGTCTCTGCATGATGTATCTGCAATAACCTGGGAAGAATTTCTAAATGTTGATCAAATTAGACCTAAGCATTTGCAACCTAGGGCTTTACCTTAACCCCGTAGGTCTAGCAGGAGATTAAGCATGACTGAAGCCCCTCTTGGCACTTCAACCTTTGGTGCTAGCTCTTGTGTGAATTCTCCTGCAACAGAAGAAACCATATAAATTAGTTCTTTTGGAACATAGCAGTCAAAAAAAGAAAGTTCTTCCTTCGATTCTAATGATGACATTCCACTTGAAACCCTGATGAAAACTAGGGCACAAAAGAGAGAAGTAGAAATGAGAAAAGGAAAGGCCAAAAAAAAACTTGTAGAAAGAAAGGTGCCAAGTTCTAAAAAGAGGAAGGCTGACACTGTTCATCTTGTAGCCAAAGGAAAGTGTGAGAAACCTCCCAGGAAATCAAGACCAACTGGGCTTGTGATTGGTACACCTCCACAAGAAAGCCCTAAGTCTAGTGAGACCTCACATGGGGACCAAAGAAGAAGACATATTCAAGAGAGCAACGAATATAACGTCAACTGATCTTGCTAACATTGCAGAAGAGTTTGAGGAAAATCAGGATTTCCTGTAGCATGAGCAAGAAGTCCTACAACAAGAAGTCCTATAGCAAGAACTCCTGCAGCAACAACTAGAACTAGAGCAGGAGTTCCTACAGCCACAACAAGAACAAGAACAAGAGTCCCTGCAACAAGAGGTGGAAGAAGAAACAATAATTCTATAGCCTGAGATAACTGGACAGCTCGAGTTCATGCAGATAGTGCCATATGAGGATCCACCATCAGAAATACTGGTAGGAATCCATAATCCTCTTGTTTTTACATTACATACAACAATTTTGAATTTATGGAAGGAAATACAAAGAAAGGAGGAAGAATGGAAAAAGGAAAACCAAAAATTGAAGAAGGAAATTCAAAAGAGGGATGAGGAGATTGAGGAAAAGGATGCAGAAATTGCCACCCTAAAGCAGAGGGTGGATGATATGGCAGCTTTGGCACCATAGATTTTGGAATGTAGGACCCCTCCAAGGGTCTATGCTCTGCTCCTGAAAGACAAATATCTCTCTTTTAAGATGTCAAGGATTGCCTTAGGTCTGAATCCTTCTATTAACACCCCTATTAAAATTTTCAATGCTTATAGGATTGCCTCACCTGAAATGAAGAATTTGCTATGTGAATTTTATTTGCATAATTATGCTGTAATGAAAGACCATGATTGGAATCCATTTTTGTATGTTGGGGATGTCCAATTGAGGGAATTCATGTCTTGGGTACAAAATGAGATTAGTTGGGGACAACAACATGGGAATTACAAGCAATTGGAGTCTGATATCCCTCTACCTGTTAGAGCTGAATCAAGCAACCCAAGGGATATTTACAGAGAATGAAACATAATGCTTCTTAGACCAAGTTATGGCAATAGGATTATGCCTTGGATTGTGGTAGTTCACAGTGAGTACGAGGTAAAGACAACAGCAAATGAGGAAACTATGAGAAGATGTTTATCACAAAGATGGAACAGTCTAACTGATGAGCTGAAGTAGGACGGGCCTCATTCCATCCACAATTATGCTGCAACACTAAAAAGGATTGATGGGTATATTCAAATTGGGAGAACACAGGGGCGATCTTGGCTTCCCCTGACTTTCCAGCCACCCATGCTCATGTGGCCTATGCCAAACTTCATATTCTACTAGTATGACATTGCTTCAGAAAAGCAGAAATGGAATAGATTTGACAGATTGGGAGGATTCTATTGGGATCCTAATTCACGCATTGCAACCACTGATGTTGGACAACTATTAGTTGTAAATTTCAAAGCTTTGACCAAGTAGAAGAACAACCCTTCCCCTGCTGGAGGACTAGAAAAATGTTAGGTTGGGGGGAGTGATGAGCCTAGTTTTTGGTCTAATTTTGGGTAGAATCTATAGTTTATTTGTTGGTAGATGTCATGGAATTTAATGTTAAATGTTGGTATTTTCATAATGTTTTCTTCAAACCATTGACATTGGACTTAATCCTATCTCTGCAAGCTTTGATGACATTTGGCATATTATGTGGATTATCTATATTGATTTTGCATGTGGTTAATGAATGTTCCTTAAAGTGGTTATAGATGTGTAGTTATTATGCATACTGACTTTACCATGTATATTTAATACGCTAAGTCGAGGAAGACATCGCCAACTGGGCATGCACCATAATGTCCAGCAAAGGAATTGCTCCAAGTCAAAGAAGGCCAATGACATAAGATTCTTCATGCAATTGAACATAGTCGCCTTGTAGTGGACTTTAATGATCGAGGATGCATAGGCATTATTGTTGAGCTGAATATTGATTTGGACCTACATGTCTAACTAGATTCCATGCACACATAACTGCCATCACCCCATTTTCTCTGTTTTCCCTAAATGGCATCCTCCTAGTCGTGGATTTGACTACCTCATTTAGCTATTAGTATAAATAATGATCTGATTCTCCTCCTTCAGGGGTTGCATGATTTGATATTATACTTGCACTCTCTAGTTTTTCAGTAATATAGACACATTACTCTTTTGTACTCATGATTCATAGTGAATAAAATAAAGTTTGAGTTTGAGCATCTGAGTTTTCATTAGTTTTAGAGGATACTTATCCAAGGGGGCCCACTTGGTGAGTAATCCATCTTCTTAGTTTAGCATTGGTCTAGTATTACTTGTTGTTTAGTACTTAGTTAGAAGTCTGGCATTGACTATTCCTACAGCCACTAGAATTCCATTATGTGACTATTCCTATAGCCAAAGAAAACATAGTAGTGTCTTGTTGCTCAAATTTTTATTCTTGTTATGCATTTTAGCTTAGCATAGTCATTGATTGATGTTCAACATTTGTTTCATTCCTTTTCAAGCAATTTATTTTCAATATTGTGTGTTCCTTAGTTGTAGAATGAAATGGCTACTTTGAGTTCCTAGTGCAAATACTTTGCGGACACATTTCATGTTCACATCCCTGGGTTGAAAAGTTAAATGTACTTTCATGATGATTGAAATGGCTATTCAGGTTAGATGTCCAATCTCTGAATCATGGCTATAAAGGCTTAGTTATTAAGATCATTGTAGGAGGCCAACACCTTTCATAGGATTCTTCCTTTATTCATATAGTTATAGAAGTACAAGACCAAGATACTTGGTGGTTAGGTGCAATCACTACACCAAGTGTTATGCTAACTCATGGTTTTTCTACTTTAGGTCTTCCAAATAAAATAAAACAATCTACAATGTTAATACCTGCTTTACAATGTCATTAGTTAATGATGTATGCAAGTATGGTATTTCTTAGTTATGCAACTATTTTATGTAGATCCCTACCATCAAGAGCTTTTTTGTCATTATGTCCTCTTAGTGTGAACAAATATTTTTTTCATTCCTTTCTTTTCAATAAAAATTGGTATTCACATAAACAAGACAAAAAGGTATTAAAAATATTTTTTCTTTCCATTTATAAATCATTATAAATCAAAATTAACTCACTAATTAGATAATTAGAGTTATCATGCCATTGGTTTAGGATTTTCTCTTTTAACTATTGGTGTAATTTATGGGGAATGAAGCATGGGGATCTTATTGGAGCTAGGATCCCAAAAATAATTGGGAATTAATTAAGTGGATTATATTTGCAATTTATCTACATATTAGAATCAATGATGGTTAAAAAGAGAAGAAATTGACAATCTGACTTCTCTAAGACTTTTTTAGTTTGGATTTTCTATTTGGGGGTTGATCTATTAAAAATAGGGTTACATAGACATGGATGGTTGATTTAGGAGATAATTTTTTTTTTAAAATCATAGGATAGATTCAATACAATGTTTCTATGTTATTAAATCAATAGGGAGTTTGTGTTATTTTCAGGGTGCCATTTTAAATAACTATTTTAAATAACTTGAACTAGAAGCAAATTTTTTTTGTAATTATAAATTTATTTATTAAATTAATATATATTTATTTCAAAGATCATGCAATTTTTAAAAATTTGATTTGTATTTCTCTACCAACCAAAGGTATTGGTATTTACCTTGATTTAGTTTTATTTTTATATAATACTAAGGTAGAAGCTAACCACTTACAAATGGATACAGATGGAGGTGACCTCCTCAAGCTCTACACACTCATAGTTACCAAATGTTTAAAGTATTAAATACATATGGTATGGCCTTGATGGAGGATACACTAGTTTATTTGGGCATTTCTGTACATATAGGATAATTTTTTTTTTCTATATTTTTCTTTTCAACTAACAATTACCATCTATACACATCCTAGATGTAGTGTGGTTGAAGTTGGAAGCTTCTCTTCAAAGGAGCTTTAAAATGAACATTTTTACAAGAGAGAAGATAGATTTATTTCTAGGAAAAGTGGTTGTGTTCCTATTAAATTTGTGGATTGTGACTGAAGTAGATGATGGATTAATTCCATTTGACATTCATTAAATAAATGTAATTAATTAATTGTTGCATTTCAAGTGCTTTTAGTCAATAATAGATGACATGAAAAACAAGTAGAGAACTCCCTTAGACAAAAGTAAATTTTACAAAATACATACCTATTGAAGATCTTGGATTATTAAATAGAAGATTGTTTTAAGGAAAAAATGTAGAGGATCTTGGATCATTAAGCTATCAACTTCTATTTTGTTTCATGTATAAAAGGTATGTTGGGTTGAGTTACATTTTGGTCATTTTTCTCTCATCAATATGTAGTTGAATTTGATAATTTATGGCAGCCTCAGTGTCTAGGGATTGAATGGTTTCTCATAATAAGTGTTTTAGAGAGTTTTATTTTGATATTGAAAGAGGAAATATCCTACAAATTTGATGTGATCTTAATGTTTTGTTTTCATTCTAATTTCACACACTTCCATATTGATACATCTATATATGGATATGGTCCAACAATATCATATCCATATAATTTCTAATATGTAGATACACATATTTGGTAATGAAAGAGGAAATATCCTACAACTTTGATGTGATCTTAATGTTTTTATTTCTTTCAATTTCCATTCAAGTGAGATTGGGGGATTGTCACTTTTGAACTTTCAAAATATGCAACTATAGTGTCTTTGTTGAAGATATTTTTGACAAATAAACTACTGAAATTATAATTAAGGGTTTCAAAAGTAATCTATCAATGCATTATTTAACTAATTTAAACTTTGTCTAGTTCTTACTAGGTAATCCACAAAAAATAATGGCAAGGATAACAACACCATAAATAGCAATTTAAAAGATCACCAATAATTCATTCTTGATACCAATTTAATCAAATCAATGCTATTTTCAATTTTGTAGGTGGCTGGCCCCACAATTTGAATAAATCTAACAAATATATATATATATATATATTTGTTAATTTAATTTTTATCAGGTTACTAAACTCTAGAAAGTTTTTTTGGAAATAGGTTGCCATTTAATTGGAAATCCTAAACATTAATTATTTCATGTATCTCCTAGATTCATGGAATGTCTTCAACAACACTAAGATTAAGATGAGATTAATATTTGATGAAATAATCATGATTATTGACATTTGTAATTAATTCTAAATGTAAGAAGCATGCGAGGGAATCCATAGTGAGTTCCTAAATAATGACACATGGGACACTCACATGGTAAGGTGAAACTCACCTTGTGTCCAGTTAACTATACGAAGTAACAGTTAACACTTCTGAATGCATGAAAAGATCCTAAGAGTTAGGATTTGAAGTTTACATGCTTGAAGTTTAGTTAAGTTTAGTTAAGTTCAGTTCAGATCAGTTCAGTTCAGTTCAGTTCGGAATCAGTTCAGTTCAGTTCGGTTTAGTTATCTTCAGTTGCATGCATGTTGGTTATTTTGAGTTGCATGTAGTTAGCTTTAGTTAACTTGTAATGCATGGCTAATAACATTGAGTTGTATGACAGATAACAGGGACTACCTCTAGTTAACAAGGGATAACCATTCTTTGGGAATGGTGTTGAGTAAATGTTTCAATTAACTATAAAGCACTTGAAGCCAACTTGGGCACCCAAGATGCTTTATTGGAATTAACTCCAATGCATGATAAGATATTTTTGAAGGCTCTGTTAAGTGGGACCCTCTTTTGGGCGCCAACTTTGAGGAAGAGCTTTGGAATTATCACCAAAGTGAAGGAGAAGTTGTAGCTTTAGTTTGGGACACCAAAATGCATGAAGCACATGTTGTAAGCTTTAATCTTCATTGAATAATTCAACTTAAAGGAATATGGTGTACCTTTTCAAGGGCTTGAGCTTATGCATTGTAATTATCACCATTTGGAGATTACAAGGTTGCATATTGTCTCTATATCTCATTCAAGTTGAATAGAGTTTTGATAATTGTTATTGCAGGTGTGAAGAAGATTGGTAAAGATAGAAGAAGCATTCTCAAGCAAGAATTGGAGCTATTGTAATTTAGAGTTTGAATAATAGAATAATTCTTGGATTTTTTTCCCGAAAGGGTTTCTCCACAGTACATCTTGTGTAATCTTTCTAATATCCTGTCTAGTTCTTTTATAAACTTCTCTCTACATTCTACAACAGTAAAATGGATTAATCAAGATAATCATCCACAAAGAATATATGTAACAAAGAAAAGACTTACTTAGATCAGCAATATTAAAGTTTTATAGATTATTAAGCTAAGAAAACACCTCATTTTTCAACATTTGGTATCAGAGCTGAGGTTGGGTAGAGTATTGGGACGCCTTTCTCTTAAAATATTGGAGGTTTTTTAGCTTAGTGGGAGCTCATATTATTTTTGTTATTTGCTGATTTTGGAACTAAGTTTTGTTACAATGAATTCAAGGTTAGAGATTGAAAGGTTCAATGGTTCTAACTATGAAATGTGGAAATTAAAAATGGAGGATCTTCTTGAAGAAAGAGATCAGTGGTTAGTGGTTAATAATGAGACAAAGACACCTACAATTATTTTATATGAAGATTGGGCTAAGTTAGATAAAAAGACAAGAGGAACAATAAGGTTATGTATTTCTGATGTTGTTCTTTTAAATGTTTTAATGGAAACCAATGCATATAAATTATGGAAAACAATAGGGGATATTTATCAAACTAAGAGTCTCACCAATAAGTTGTATCTAAAAAGACAATTATATTCATTGAAAATGAAAGATGGTGATTCAGTAGCACAACATTTAAATGCTTTCAATTTAATTCTCAGTCAGTTAGCATCCTTAGATGTAAAGTTTGAGGATGAGGATAAGTACATTTTATTACTTTGTTCATTACCAAATTCTTGGGAAAATCTAATTGTTGCAATTAGTGGAAATGGTGCAGATCCAAAGATGGACAACATTATTCCTACTCTCCTATCAGAGGAGATGAGGAGGAAGTCTAAGGAGGAAATCCAAGATGCCTTGTTTGTAAAAGGTAGGCCTAAGAAAAAGGAGCCTAAGGGAAACAAGGAAGGGAAGGGTAAGTCAGAAGGACGAAGTAAGGTAAAGTGTTGGAACTGTGGGAAACCAGGACATGTGAAGAAGGATTGTAAGAAAAAGAAAGAGAGTTTGATTCTTCTACAAGGAGGAGTCCTCGGATATTAGTAATGATGCATTGGTTATTTCAGCTAATATTGTTTGTGATAATCTTCTTTGCCTGTGTTCATGGAGTAGTTGTTGGCAGTCTTCATTTAAGGATGTGATTAGGATATGGTTTCTTGGTTTAGAGTATATTTGTTATGGATGTCATGGTTTACTCTTGATATGCATTTAGAGTTTGGCATATTACATGGTTCTCTTGAGACTAGGATGTATAAGTATGTTATGATGCATGTGATCTCTTAAGAGGAGATGGTTAGATCATGGATGTCATGTTTATGTTCCTGATTCATGATTGGAGCTTTGGCATTGATATTGTGTGTTTCTCTTAAGTATTGGGTACATTAATCATTTATTTGATTACTTCATGAAAGTGTTGTGTTGCATTTGGAGTTTGGCATGGATTGGTTGGTTACAGGTCCTCATGGATACTTGGAGAAATAGGTGAGGCTAGAATTCTCTTGTGGTAAGAGACATTTGTTGGAATGGTTACTTGTAAGAAAATTTTTTCAATAGAAAAGACCGAGGAGTCTACACCTTGGTTGAATGTGAATTCAACACACTCGGTGGTTTAGCATGCCTCTAAAGAGGTGGTTTGGTTATAGAGGCTTGAGAAAGGTAATGGTTTGGTTGATAATGGGAAGGTATTAATTGAGAAAGTTAACATTTTAATTAATGTTACAAATTATCTTATGAAACCATATAGATAAGTTCTTTTGGTTTTAATCATTTGCTTGGAAGCTTCATGATTATGCAGGTTGCATTTGAAGTTAGCATGGTTTGATTAGTTGGTGCAATAAGGCCATTGGCCTTGAGTCTTGTACTTTTTTTATTATTCCTTGTTTAAATAATTGCAATGTATAATGTCAAGTGGGAGAATGTTGGAAATAGGTTTCCATTTAATTGCAAATCCTAAACATTAATTATTTCATGTATCTCCTAGATTCTTGGAATGTGTTCAGCAACACTAAGATTAAGATGAGATTAATATTTGATGAAATAATCATGATTATTGACATTTGTAATTAATTCTAAATGTAAGAAGCATGTGAGGGCGTCCATAGTGAGTTCATAAATAATAAGGACACATGGGACACTCACATGGTAAGGTGAAACTCACCTTGTGTCCAGTTAACTATACGAAGTAATAGTTAACACTTCTGAATACATGAAAAGATCCTAGGAGTTAGGATTTGAAGTTTGCATGCTTGAAGTTTAGTTAAGTTCAGATCAGTTTAGTTTAGTTTAGTTTAGTTCAGTTCAGAATCAGTTCAGTTTAGTTTAGTTCGGTTTAGTTATCTTCAGTTGCATGCATGTTGGTTATTTTGAGTTGCATGTAGTTAGCTTTAGTTAACTTGTAATGCATGGCTAATAACATTGAGTTGTATGATAGATAACAGAGACTACCTCCAGTTAACAAGGGATGACCATTCTTTGGGAATGGTGTTGAGTAAATGTTTTAGTTAACTATAAAGCACTTGAAGCCAACTTGGGCACCCAAGATGCTTTATTGGAATTAACTCCAATGCATGATAAGATATTTTTGAAGGCTCTGTTAAGTGGGACCCTCTTTTGGGTGCCAACTTTGAGGAAGAGCTTTGAAATTATCACTGAAGTGAAGGAGAAGTTGTAGCTTCAGTTTGGGACACCCAAATGCATGAAGCACATGTTGTACGCTTTAATCTTCATTGAATAACTCAACTTGAAGGAATATGGCATACCTTTTCAAGGGCTTGAGCTTATGCATTGTAATTATCACCATTTGGAGATTACAAGGTTGCATATTGTTTCTATATCTCATTCAAGTTGAATAGAGTTTTGATAATTGTTATTGCAGGTGTGAAGAAGATTGGTAAAGACAGAAGAAGCATTCTCAAGCAAGAATTGGAGCTATTGTAATTCAGAGTTTGAATAATAGAATAATTCTTGGTGGAGTTTTTTCCTAAAAGGGTTTCTCCACGGTATATCTTGTGTGATCCTTCTATTATCCTGTCTAGTTCTTCTTAATAATTCTCTTTACATTCTACAACAGTAAAATGGATTAATCAAGATAATCATCCACAAAGAATTTATGTAACAAAGAAAAGACTTACTTAGATCAGCAATATTAAAGTTTTACAGATTATTAAGCTAAGAAAACACCTCATTTTTCAACAAGTTTCACCATTCCAATTGGGCTCAAACCTCTTCAACCATGTTTGGTTTGTTTTTATTTTTTTAAATAGTATATATATAATTTTTTAAAAATACATAAATTTATTTAAGAAATAACTCATATGGTGTTAAATAAATTGTTTGAATTTTTTTTATTTACACTGTTATATTTAAGGAAAATAAATATTTTTATAAATTGTAATATTTTATTTATATTTATATTTATTTATAATTTTATATTTATCTAAAAAATAAACTTATAAATTTATTAATAAATGTATTTATTTCAAATCTAAATATTAAATAAATTTAATAATTTTAAATTGTAATATAGTGTTTTTAAAAATAAATTAGACTAATTTAATATATTAGCACATATATCTTCTATATAAAATACATAGACAAATATTCTTCTTAGAAATTTATTACATTTATATTTGAGAAATTGATTAAAAACAATAGTTTCCTCGAGAAGGATATGTCTCAACACGTCTTGTATAGATATTTTAAATATATATAATAAATAGAGAGAAAATATAAATATAAAAGGAGAAAAAATATTTATTATATAATAAAATGTTATTTTATTATAATTCACTAGATAACATACATCATGCAAATCCTAACTACAAATTTCATTATCTCTCAATCTCTATCTTCCTCTCTCTCCCCTATTTCTCTCTATATTTGTCTTCCCTTCTTTCTTCCTCTATATTTCTATCCCTCTTTTTATCACTCTCTCTCTTATTCACTCCATCTCTCCATCTTTATATCTCTCTCAATTTCTCTCTCTCTCTCTCTCTCACACACTCCTCTCTATCTCTTTCTATAGCTCTCTACTTCTCTCTAGATCCTCTCTATCTATTAATGTATATCTCTCCCTCTCTATCTGTATTTCTATATCTCAATATATAGAGAGGGATAGGGAGGGAGACATATAAATCTCTCTCTCTCTCTCTATATCCCTATCTCTACCTCTGTATATAACTTCATATCTCTATCTTTTTATCCCTCCATCTCTCCCTCTCTCTTTGTGTCTTCTTTCTATCTCTATTTCTACCTATCCCTCTCCCTCTCTCCTACCATCTCTCTCTCTCTCTCTCCACATCTATCTTCATATCAATCTCTATCTCTCTCCCCTATCTCTATCTCCTTACCCCTCCTTGCATCTCTCTCTCTCTCCCCCTCTATTTTCCAAATATATCTATCTCTTTATCTCTTCCTCTTTCTATCCCTATCTATTTGTCTCTCTCCCTCTCTCCTTATCACTCCCTCTTTCTATATCTATCCACTTCTCTTCTACCCTCTCTCTATTTCTCTCCCTCCCTCTCTATCTATTTATATATCTCTCCATCTCTATCTCCATATCTCTCTTTCACTCACACACACACACTCATTTCTCCATCCCTATCTCTATATCTACATCTCTCTCACTCACTCACACACACACGCTATATATTTCTCTCTCCCTACCTCTCTTTATCTCTCTATCTCTCCTCTATTACTTATCTCTATCACCTTCTTTATCTCTCACTGTCACTCTCCCCCCTCTACCTCTATATCTCATTATCTCTATCTCTCTTATTCACTCTATCTCTCCCTCCTTTCTCTCTCTCTCTCTCTATATATATATACATATATCCCCCTCTCCGCCTCTCTCTATATATCACTTCCTATATCTTTATCTTTTTAGCTCTCAATATCCCCCTCTGTATATCTCCTTATATATGTATATTTCTCTATCCTCACTATCTATATCTCTATATTTCCCTCTCCTCTTCCTCTATATCTCTCTATCTCTTCCTCTCTAACTCTCCTATCTCCCTATTTCTCTCTATATTTATCTCTCCCTCTACCTCTCTCTATCTCTCTATCTATTTATCTTCCTCTTCCTCTATCTTCATCTCTACCTCTATATTCCCCATTCCCACTCTATATCTAGACATGTCTCCCTCTCTCCATCCATTCATCTCTCTCCGCCCTCCCCCTCTTCCTATACCTCTATATCTGTATCTCTATCTCTTTATCTTTCTTCTTCCATCTCTCCCTCTATCTCTATCTTGTTATCTCTCCAATCTCTCTACCCTTATATACCCCCTCTCTCTACATCCCTCTATATATTACTTCCTATTTATATCTTTATTTATCTATCTCTCCCTCTCTCTTATTCTTTCCCTCTCTCTCTCCCTCTCTATATATTTATCTCTTCTATCTCTATCTATTCCTCTCTCCTCTCTCTCTCTTTATCTCTCCCTCCTATACATCTCCATCTCCATCTCCATCTCCATCTCCATCTCCATCTCTATCTCTATGATGTAGGAGCATCCATGGCTTAGTGCAATCTTGTGTCAACTTGAAGGTGTCATTTTTGAAATTTTGTAAGTTTGATGTGTTGGATTTCATGTTTTATTATTAAAATTCATATTTTGGTGTGAAGTTAAATATTTTGTGGTATGGGAAAATTTGAATTTGAATTTGATTTCAAATTGGGTCAAATTGGTGAAGGGGAAAAAAAATTGGTGAAGTCGAATCATGAAGAATATGCTTTAAAATTGAAAAAGTAGAAAAAAAGAAATTAATGGCATGGGTTTATGGGAGCCATTAAGGCCATTTGTAACTCCTATTTTGAATTTCCACAACACCTAAAAAATAGGAACCTAGGAGGTGGGCACTTAGGTGTAGGAATCTACATTTTTTGCTTTATTTGAGAAAGCATGAAAGCTATTTAAAGCACATATTGAATTTTGAATAAGTTTGGAGGATTAAAATATATATTTTATTGAGGCTTGAATATTAAATTATATTTTATTTTCCCTTTCTGGAGATGGGGAGTTGATTTTCTTAAGGGGTTTGGAATGTAAGCTAAATGTTAATGAAATGCATTGAAATGACATTCTAGAAAAGTATGAGAAGATAAAAGTTGAATTTATTTCATTTTGAGATAGTTTATTAGAGAGAAAAAACATAGGAAGAGTAGAAGGGAGTTGATTACCATCAGATGGTGATTCCATTTTTTGGATTGATAGGTTTTGAGAGTGTTGACAGAGGAAAAATCAACATAGGTTGTGTATATTGAAGACTTTGGTTGTGAGAGAGGCTTTGAAGCTACAAGTGTTGGAGAAGAGATAGATTCCAGGCTTTGATTTGCTGCTGAAAATTAGATTGTAGATGTTTTCTAGGGGTTTTATATGGCTTGTTACAACCTTCACCTTTGATTGGAGTGTAATAGCTTGATTTTTCCAGTTGCACGCTGTAACCAGGCTTGAACTTGTGTTTCTTTCTTTGTGTGTGTGTGGATGAATATTATTTGTGAGGTTTTTAATTTTTATTTGCAGCTAATTTTTTTAAATTAAATAGCTCATACATTAGTGGTATCAGAGCCAAGTTAATCCTAAGAGTGTAAATAGACCGATGAAGAGAGGAAGTTTACACTAGGACTGTGAGTTGAAGTGTTGCAAATATGTATGCCAAAGGATCCCCATGTGGTAGGGGAAGAGGGAGAGGAGGAGCAAATAATTTTGTTAGAAATGATGAATTTAGAGCCTTGAGAAGATAGGTTGAAACTTTGTAAAATGAGATAAGGAGAGGATTTGCAAGAATTAGAGACCTAAGAAGTGAAGATGAAGATGAAGATAAAATTACAAAGAATGCTAGTTTAGATACTGAGCAAAGAGAAGAAATTGTAGCAGTTACAAATGACCCACTGCTGAAAGCTTGGTGCAGGAGCACCTTGGCTTAACTCCATTTTGGTTTGTCTTCAATTTTGGCTTGTACCTGACCTTAGCCAAGTCAGGGTGTTTGTGTGCTTAGTTTGGACCTTAGAAGGTCTTGTTGGTGTGTGATGAATTTGTCACTAGGACTAAAGTCATCAATAGGTTATCATTGTGGTTAAATTTTGCTTTAATTAGTCTTAGACAACATATGTTAGAATATAGAGCCTTAAATGTGTTCTAAACACATGGTTGTGGTTAGAAGATGCCAATAGGCAGTTGAGGAAGTTGTTAGCTCAGAATCAAGGAGTTAAAGATCCTAAAATGCAGGAGGATGGAAGGAGTTGCAAGAATATTGCAAAAGTTGCATGACAGCAATTGTGGAGTTGCATGCAAACTTGTTGTCTTGGATTCCCTTGAAATCAGGGGTGTGGGATTGATCTAATCTCCTTGAATCATGGTAAAGGCTTCAAAATAGAGGTGTGGACCGTAGAGAAAGAAAAAGATACATTGTAAACATATTTTGGCTTGAAAAGTATAGAGTAGTTTTCTGCATTTTTTGTGTTTTACCGGTGTGTTTTGCAAAATAGTGGTATCAAAGACTTTGTGTAATTGGATAGTATAGTGTAACTTTCAACTGGTATATAGATTTCTTAGTGTAGATTTGCTGTTTCCAATTCTTAGTTTAGAGTGTAGAGGGTTTATTTTCTTTGTTTTGAGCAGGAAGTCTTTTCATGGCTCCCCCATAAACACTGACCACGGGTTTTCCCTGAGATTGGTGGAATATGGAATGGGAGCCAGTCAATTGTAAATATGTAGTAGTAGGAAACCTTGAGAGCCAAGAAAGAAATTGTAAAGCCAAACCCTAGGCGAGGTCTTGTTACCTGGTTAGGAGTTTGGTGGAGAAAAGTTGGGAACTTAGGTAGGGGAAAGGTACCACTATACGATATTTGTACAGCTTTAGGTGGGGTAAGATAGGATCCTCACATGCCATAAAGATTGAAACATCAATCAATCCATTGGCAGTAGCTTTGAAGGATGAAGCAGTGAAACCCTAGAAAATAGGTCAATTAGCCCTCCTATCCTTGATTATAGGAATGCACTGTACAGAAGATACAGAGGCCAGAAACCCAGTGAAAGATTTAAAGCTTTGAAAAGGGTATCAGAAAGTGCAATTTATTTGTTAGGTCATTTGTCAAGTTTGAACAAGAAAAGCCAAAAAGGGACTGGTAAGGGCTAGTAGAGATTAGGCCTCATCAATGCAAGATCTTGAGATAGGGTAAAGTGAAGACTAAAGAACCTCCAAAATGGATCAATTTGGATGCAAGAAGCATGAGGATAGTACCTTTAATTCCCCTGCAAGCAGTTCAAGGTTGGTGATGAAGTTATCATCTAGACCCTTCTAGGTGTTGAGAAGAAGTTTGCAAATACAAAAGGTGTTGGTCTTCCAAAGGTAAAGCACAAATGGAGAACTCTTTGAGAAGAGTTGGAGCAGGACTAGGATAGTCTTCTAAGCTCAACAAGAACCCTTGGTAGCAAGTTCCAGGTAGGAGACAGTGGAAAGTCTTCTAGAAGATAGTGCAAGCAACCTTTGGTTACATCATACACCATATTGGTATCAGAGCAAAAGTTGATTCAAGGCTTGTGATTGATGTTGCAGCCCACTAAGTCAGTAGGAGAGAACACACCAGAGGAAGGAACCATGGTGACTAATGCTAAGTTGGCTAAAAAGGTAGAAGAGCAAGAGGAAGATAACCGGTTGCTAAGAGAAAGGTTATCTCAAGTGGAGAAGCTCTTGGATGAAGTCCATGAGACAACAGATAATGTGAAGGACAAGATAAAGTAGAAGGAAGAGTAGGAAGCCAAGGAAAAAGAAGAGGATTTGGAGGAGGAAGCTCCAAAGCCTGACCCTGTTCTTGCTGAAGAACCATTCTTGAAGGCATTGCAAGCCTTAAGTGGTAAAGCATTGGAGGGTGTGCCACTATTTAGTGGAAAAATGGACCCTGATTCAATTGTAGACTGAATTGAGAGCATTGAAAATAACTTTGAATGTGATGGCATAACAGAGGCCCAAAAGGTAAAGGTGGCCAAGTCAAGGTTGAGAGGAGCAGCTCTCACATGGTGGAAGTTTGTACAATCTGAAAGAGAGAAAGAAGGAAAAGGTCCCATAGTTTCATGGAGAGGAATGGTAACTAAGATAAGGAAGACCTATCTCCTTGATGATTATGAAGTTTAGTTGCATAGGAGAAGACACAATCTGAGGCAAAAAGATATGGATGTCCAAACATACACAGAGGAGTTTCAAAAATTGTTCCTTAGATCAAAAGTGGTTGAAGATGAGAGCATCAAGTTAGCAAGGTACATGAACGGGCTCAAGTGGTCTATCCAATAAGATATGAGCTTGGTAAACTTCAAAATAGTCCACCAATGCTATCAAATGGCTTTGAAGATAGAGGAGAATGGAAAAAAGAAGCAGGAACAAAACCCCAAAAGTAGAGGTAAAGGGAAAGACAGCAGAGGACAAAGAGGTGGTTATGGTGGAAGAAGTTCAGAACCAAGAGCCCAAGGAGAAGTCAGATTTTTAGAACAGTAAGAAGGAAGCTCTAGTAGAGGTGGTAGAGGAAGAGGTTTCAGCTCCAGAGGAAGAAGTGGTGGACAAGGAAGAGGCAACTATTTCACTAATATGAAATGTTACCACTGCAACCAATTGGGACACCCAGCCTACAGATGTCCAAAGAAAGGTAGTACTTCTCATGGAGGAGATAAGAGAACTAATCTGATTCAAGATGAGTCAGCTGTAGTAGATAAGAATCCTAAAGTACCATTGAACTTAGAGGAAGGTGAGAACCTCATGATGAGAAGGACTTTGATCAAGGAACTGGTGAAAGAAGAGCCAAGCCAAAGGAGGTCCTTGTTTAGGATAAAGTGCAAGATGATAGGGAAAGTGTGTAAGGTCATCATTGACTCAGGTTCTACTAAGAATATTGTGTCAGAGGAGGCAGTCAACAAGCTGAAGTTGACAAGGATACCCCACAACAATCCTTACAAGGTCACATGGCTCAATAAGGGTCAACATGTCTTGGTGAATGAACAAGCATGGGTGGAGTTCTCAATTGGTAGGTACAAGGACAAATTTTTGTGTGATGTGTTACCTATGGATGCATGCCACTTGATCCTAGGTAGACCATGGAAATTTGACCGCCAAGCTGTGCATGATGGAGCTAGGAATTCCTACACCTTCAAGAAAGACAATGTAACCTTCAAGATTCAGTCTTTGCTAGAAGACACAAAGGTGTAGACAATAGGTTCTAAACTGCTCATGGTGGGTGAAAAAGAGTTCTTGGAAGCCTTGGAAGAGGGAGAAGGAGTTGGCTATGCAGTGATGATAAAGCCAAGAGAGGTGAGCAAAGAGAAAGCAGCTGAAAAGCAAGAGTTGCCTAAGGAGATACAGGAATTGTTGCAGACCTATGAAGGCATAGTAAGTAGTGGTCAACCAACAACATTACCTCCTAAAAGAGCCATAAGTCATAGGATAGACTTGATACCAGGAGCCACCCTTCCAAACAAAGCAGCTTACAAGATGACACCTCAACAAAATGAGGAAATAGCTAGGCAGATTCAAGAACTTCTCAACCAAGGTCTCATTAGGAAAAGCATTAGTCCATGTGCAATACCCACTGTCTTAGCACCTAAAAAGGGAGGAGAATGGAGGCTTTGTACTAATTCCAGGGCAATAAACAAGATAACCATTAGGTATAGGTTCCCTATCCCTAGGATTGAAGATCTCATTGATTGTCTAGGTGAATCTAGGTACTATACCAAGATAGATTTAAAGAGTGGTTATCACCAAATTAGGATACATGAGGGAGATGAGTGGAAAACAACCTTCAAAACCAATGAGGGTCTCTATGAGTGGCTAGTTATGCCATTTGGATTGTCTAATGCCCCCTCCACATTCATGAGACTCATAAATGAAATCCTCAATGACTACATTGGCAAATTTGTAGTAGTGTATCTTGATGATATACTAATCTATATCAGAACAAGAGAAGAGCACCTCCAATAGATAGAGCTGATTTTCAAGAAGCTGCAGGAGGAGAAGCTGATGATCAATCTGGAAAAGTGTGAGTTCATCAAAATAGATCTGGTGTACCTTGGATTTGTGCTATCACATGGAAACTTGAAGATGGACAGCAACAAAGTGGAAGCCATCCTCAATTGGCCTACTCCAAAGACAATAACAGAGGTAAGAAGCTTCCACGGTCTTGCTTAGTATTATAGGAAATTCATAAGGAAATTTAGTGCTATTTGTGCTCCTATGTTGGATACCATTAAAGGAGGAATGAAGACTAAGTTTGTATGGAATGAGCAAGCTAACAAGAGTTTTGAGTTGCTGAAGGAAAAGATAGCTACCCAACCTATTTTGGTGTTGCCAAGCTTTGAGAATCTATTCACCATTGAATGTGATGCAAGCAATGTAGCTATTGGAGCAGTTCTCAGTCAAGAGGGCAGACTGGTGGCTTTTCATTTAGAGAAATTAAGTGAAGCTAAGAAGAAGTATTCTTCTTATGACCTTGAGATGTATGCATTGGTCCAAGCATTAAGAAAATGGAGGCACTACTTGCTTCCCAAGGAATTCATTGTGTATTCAGACAACCAAGCACTCAGTTTCCTGAATTCACAAGAAAATTTGAGTCACAGACACATGAAATGGGTGGAGTACTTGCAAGCATACACCTTCAATATCAAGCACAAGAAAGGAGCTCTCAACAAGGTGGAAGATGCCTTGAGTAGAAGAGTCCTCACAATTCAGGAAATTCAGTTGAAGAGCATGGGAATAGATCACTTCAAAGATCTATATGCAGATGATGAAGACTTTGTAGACATTTATAAGGTATGTGCTGAATAAAAAAATCATTTCCATAGAAAATATGTTGAATATACCTTGAAAAGTGATCTCTTGTTTAAAGGAAATCAACTATGTGTTCCTAGAGGTTCTATTAGGGAAAACTTAATACAAGAAAAGAATAATGGTGCATTGAGTGGTCATTTTGGGATCACCAAAACTCAAGAACTGGTTCAAAGGTTTTACTATTGGCTAAGGATGAACTTAGATGTCAGGAGGTATGTGGAGAGTTGTGTACTGTGTCAAAAGGCCAAAGGCACTTCTTCAAATGCAGGCCTATACCAGCCACTGCCTATTCCTACTAGGCCATGGGAATGCTTGAGTATGTAATTTGTAGTTGGTTTACCCAAGACAAGGCAAGGTATGGATAGTGTTTATGTTGTTGTAGATAGATTTAGCAAAATGGCTCACTTTGTGCCATGTAAAACAACCAATGATGCTAGTCAAATAGCCTCTCTTTTCTTTAAGGAGATAGTAAGGATTCATGGCTTACCAATCAACATTGTATCAGACAGAGATACTAAGTTTATGAGTCATTTTTGGAAGACTCTTTGGCAAAGAATGGGCACCAATTTGTCCTTTGGATCTGCATACCATCCCCAAATTGATGGTCAGACCGAAGTTGTGAATAGGACACTTGGAAATCTCTTAAGATGCTTGACCAAGGTGTATGGTCAACAATGGGATCAGATTATTGGGCAAGCTGAATATGCCTATAATGACATAGTAAATAGATCCACAGGGAAGAGTCCCTTTGAAATTGTTTATGGTCTACATCCTAGAGGTGTTTATGAGCTGAGAGAGTTGAAGGATGGAGTCAAGGGAAGTGGATATGCTGATGACTTTGCTTGTGCAATGCAGGAGATTCATGAAACAGTCAGAAAAACCTTGGCAGAAAATACCATGAAACATAAAACTAAGGTGGATGAGCATAGGAAAGAAGTTCACTTTAATGTTGGTGACTTAGTAATGGTGCATTTGAACAAATCTAGACTGCAGAAAGGAGTTCCTCATAAGTTGCAAATGAAGAGGATAGGTCCTTGTCCTATCTTGGAGAAGTATGGAGACAATGCTTTCAAGGTCCAATTACCAGATGATAGTGGACTATCCCCTATTTTCAATGTTGAAGATCTTGTGCACTATAAAGGACCACCACCAAACATGGATCAGACCCTCCATGAAGTTAGTTAGGATGTAGAACTTAAATTTCCTACTGTCATAATTAAACAAGCTGATAAAATATTGGATACCAGGGTCTATAAGAGGACTAGGACCAAGGAGTACAAAGAACATTTGATTAAGAGGCATGGTCAACCTGATGCTGATGTAGTGTGGATCAAGGAAGCAGAATTCAAGAAGTTGGGCATTGATCTCAACTTGCTCAATACAAGGGTGGATTGAAATTTTCTGTTTTGGGGAGGATGGTGCAGGAGCACCTTGGCTTAACTCCATTTTGGTTTGTCTTCAATTTTGGCTTGTACCTGACCTTAGCCAAGTCAGGGTGTTTGTGTGCTTAGTTTGGACCTTAGAAGGTCTTATTGGTGTGTGATGAATTAGTCACTAGGACTAAAGTCATCAATAGGTTATCATTGTGGTTAAATTTTTCTTTAATTAGTCTTAGACAACATATGTTAGAATATAGAGCCTTAAATGTGTTCTAAATGCATGGTTGTAGTTAGAAGATGCCAAGAGGTAGTTGAGGAAGTTGTTAGCTTGGAATCAAGGAGTTAAAGATCCTAAAATGTAGGAGGATGGAAGGAGTTGCAAGAATATTGCAAAAGTTGCATGACAACAATTGTGGAGTTGCATGCAAACTTGTTGTCTTGGATTCCCTTGAAATTAGGGGTATGGGATCGATCTAATCTCCTTGAATCATGGTAAAGGCTTCAAAATAGAGGTGTGGCTCGTAGAGAAAGAAAAAGATACATTGTAAACAGATTTTGGCTTGAAAAGTATAGAGTAGTTTTCTGCATTTTTTGTGTTTTACCGGTGTGTTTTGCAAAACAGTGGTATCAAAGACTTTGTGTATACTGTTTCATCACTAGATTTGTGTAATTGGATAGTATAGTGTAACTTTCAACTGGTATATAGATTTCTTAGTGTAGATTTGTTATTTCCAATTCTTAGTTTAGAGTGTAGAGGGTTTATTTTCTTTGTTTTGAGTAGGAAGTCTTTTCATGGCTCCCCCATAAACACTGACCACAAGTTTTCCCTGAGATTGGTGGAATATGGAATGGGAGCCAGTCAATTGTAAATATGTAGCAGTAGGAAACCTTGAGAGCCAAGCAAGAATTTGTAAAGCCAAACCCTAGGCGAGCTCTTGTTACCCGATTAGGAGTTTGGTGGAGAAAAGTTGGGAACTTAGGCAGGGGAAAGGTACCACTATACGGTATTTGTACGGCTTCAGGTGGGGTAAGATACAATCCTCACATGCCATAAAGATTGAAGCATAAATCAATCCATTGGTAGTAGCTTTGAAGGAGGAAGTAGTGAAACCCTAGAGAATAGGTCAATTAGCCCTCCTATCCTTGATTATAGGAATGCACTGTACGGAAGATACAAAGGCCAGAAACCCAGTGAAAGATTTAAAGCTTTGAAAAGGGTATCAGAAAGTGAAATTTATTTGTTAGGTCATTTGTCAAGTTTGAACAAGAAAAGCCAAAAAGGGACTGGTAAGGGCTAGTAGAGATTAGGCCTCATCAAGGCAAGATCTTGAGATCGGGTAAAGTGAAGACTAAAGAACCTCCAAAATGGATCAATTTGGATGCAAGAAGCATGAGGACAGTACCTTTAATTCCCCTGCAAGCAGTTCAAGGTTGGTGATGAAGTTATCATCTAGACCCTTCTAGGTGTTGAGAAGAAGTTTGCAAATACAAAAGGTGTTGGTCTTCCAATGGTAAAGAACAAGTGGAGAACTCTTTGAGAAGAGTTGGAGCAGGACTAGGATAGTCTTCTAAGCTCAACAAGAACCCTTGGTAGTAGGTTCCAGGCAGGAGACAGTGGAAATTCTTCTAGAAGATAGTGCAAGAAACCTTTGGTTACATCATACACCAAAGCTTTAAAAAAAATGGGAAAGATACCAAAAATGGAGGTGCCTACATTCAATGGTAGTTTGAACCTAGAAGAATTGATAGATTAGCTTAACAAAATGGAAGAGTATTTTGAATTTAAGGAAGTAGAAGACCCTAATAAAGTGAGATTTGCTAAGATAAGGCTAAAAGGACATGCTTCTGTGTGTATGAAAATATGGTTAAAATTAATGAATTCAAAACACAATCAATAAAACCTTATATCAAAGAAGCTGAAAGAAAGTAAACAAACTCTTTTATGGCAGATTCTCTAAAGTCATTCTATTGCTCCCTATCTCCAGCGTTTTGTTGCTTCAAGTTGCTCTCAGATTTCGTATGCCAAGCTCAACGAAATGGTGTAATGCCAAGAAAGTGCACAAGAAATAGATTAGAATCAAACATGCAATCCTAAATCTAAAAATGCAAATCTAATGTTAAGAAACAAAGAACAAAGGAAAGTAAAACACAAAAAAAATGAAACAATCTCACCAATTTCAAACGTATTTCCATGATTCATCTCGATTGCCCTTCTCCATTTTGCTTGTGTAGTATAATTGCCCTCAGATTTCTCATAAATTCGTGCAAGTATAGCCTAAGATAATGATTAGCAAAATATCGAAAATTCAAGATTAAGTTCTCGCAAGATTCGAAAATAGATTTCAATTTCGAGAGAGAGATTGGAATGAAGAATGACAAATCAATTTATAGAAAATTAATTATTCGAATGACAGGCCAAGATTGAAAGATCAACGGATGGTTGAGATCGACTGATCAGTCATGCATTCTGATAACTGTTAGTAGTGACATGAGTGATAAAAATTAGAAATAGAATTAAAGATTAAATAAATGATTTAATCTTCAGTTCAGTATTTGAAAATAGAAGAAATATCTTTGCATGACAAAGATAAAGATTGATTAAATCAACTCTTGTTCGAATGCACACACAAGGTTTAATTAATTAAATAAGAATATTTAATTAATCCACATGTACACGCAATTGAGTTAGAACTAGAGGATTGAATGATTTGACGAAGAGATTACTCAAGAACGCCACTTAGACATCAAATCAAGAGTTAACTGAGCGATTAAAATAGATGTCGAGTCGAGTAAAAGTGAATACTTAGATAACTCACATAATTATCTAAAATATAGAGGAATGCATTAAAATAGAATTAATGAATTAAATAATTCATTTAATTCAAGATCCGATATTTGAAGAATAATTAAATAAATAAGATTTATTTAATTAAATGATGAAGGGATTTTAAATGAATAATTAAACAAATAAAGAATTTATTTAATTATAGTTGAAATATGAGAAAGGGTAAAAAAATAAAGAATTTATTTAATTATAGTTGAAATATGATAAAGGGTAAATTAAATAATGATTTATTTAATTTGACAAGAAGGATAAGATTAATTAGTAACATAATTAAATAAAAAGCGTTTATTTAATTAACTAGATAGAATAAAGAAAATGTGAATTAATTAAATAATTAAGATTATTTAATTAATAGAAGAAATGAAGACTATAGAGAATAATTAAATAATTGACATTATTTAATCATGACAATGAAAAATACAAATTATGAAGAATATTGAAGTCAAAGGCCTAAAACCAGATTTCGGTGTTTACATTTGCCCCTCTTTGATACAATGTCATTTCAGCATTGTGTCAAAGAAAATCGATAAGAAATATGCCCTAGTAATGCTCAGATTAAAACAGGTGAAGGTATGCCCCCTCGGGAAAATTGAAAATTTTTTGAAAAAAATTCAGAAAAATTTGGAAATGATCTCGATTAGTCGATTGGATGGCTAGAAATGCAGTGGAGTTTGTAGAATTGAGGTTGGAAATGTTAGGAACGGGTACGGGCTGATCAAAATGGGAAGTTAACACGCCCAGTAGGACAAAAATGCCACCTAAGCCCTAGGTATATATAGGAATATGGGTAAAAACCAATTCATTTTCACCCACTTAGCCTTAGAATTGAGAATTTGCTCTGTACCCATAGCGAGGATGTCGCCTGTTCCGAACACTCATCATCACACATATAGGATCTGGACCTTCCAGAGACCGATCGACGCAGACCCCCTGGTATGTACCTAAAACTTGGCTTTTGAAATTTTTCATTTGCGCGTGTTTTTGTGCATTTAATGTATGTTTTAGATATGCGTCGTTTTAATAAATCACCGCATTTGTGTGCACGAATGACACATCTGTCTGTGGAAATTCGCATTTATAATTTCCCATTAGCCATTTGAATAGGTAGTTTGCGGTTCAACGCATTTGTAATTTTATGAACTGCATGTGACATTTTGCATTGCATTTGCATTTAGAATAGCCACATGTGTTTATTTTGAAATGCATTTGAATAATTTGCAACACAACATTTATATTTCAACGCATATGAGTTTAGTGTAATGCATGTGATGTAATTAGCCGCATTTGTTTAATAACGACGCATTTGAATTTTATGCACCGCATATGTTAAAAAGCGACGCATGTGAAAAATAATAACGCATGTGCAAAATAACGATGCATTTGAATTTTATTTAGTATAGTTAGTTTGCACTAGAATGGATGATTGAGGCTGACATGAGGCATGTATAATGCCATTGCAGGTTGTGCTAGACACAATGTATACACAGGAGTCGAGACCGACTACGTTTCGATTCAGAGATAGCTTGCGGCTAGCAGAGCGATGGATCCTATGGAACCTAGGTCTACTGCACGTGATAGACATGCCCTAGATTCGGGCGAATAGGGGATTATTGACAGCTTTGTCTGAGCGATGGCACTCAGAGACATCGTCTTATCACCTACCGACTGGAGAGGTGACTGTTACCTTAGAGGATGTCTATAGGATCCTCAGGCTTCCTATTAGAGGCACATAGGTGACATATGATACCCAGAGGGGTGCAACTGAGATGTGTAGATACTACCCACATGCTGACATTAGGCAGTTAGGATTTGATGATTATGAGATTAGGTGGTGTGTGTTGGCGCAGAGGTATAGACAACTAGACTGTCTATTGTGTACATTGATAGGCGGGATAGTACTTCCTGACCGTCGAGGTCATGGTTTTCTTGTGGGGTGGGGGGAGATGCTAGTAGGCATGCTCGAGCGTCAAGTGGTGTATGCCTGGGGTTCATGTGTGCTCGGGATGTTATATTTTCACTTGCATGATATTGCCTACCGAGAGGCACAGTCGATGAGTTGTGGTACCACGCTCTTGATGGTATGGGTGTGGGAGCACATTGCCATTTTTTGGCCACCTATGACAGTTGATCTTCCACATGGAGCTCCTCGCACCTTCCGTTATGCGGGGGCGAACACTCAGCACCACATAGGAGATACGAGTTACTTCAGACATGCCATAGACACTATGGAGCAGTTTACATGGAGACCGTACTTGGGCTGTGACGAGTGGTCAGATGAGGATGAGCATTTTCCATTTTGTAGACAGGCATAGTTCTTGGTTGGACGGACAGTATCACACGTCCACATTATAGAGCGTCAGTTGCCAGATTGTGTCTTGTGGCAGTTTGGAGAGGTGTCGGATGAGCCTAGAGGATAGGCAGAGTTTGCGAGATCCTCGCGAGAGGTCTCGCTATGGGGTCCAGAGATTCTAGTGGCCACAATAGAGGTAGATATTGATGCACTACAGGCACTTCCATGGGGATGGAGAGATGGTCCAGCAGATCTAGGGACCATAGCAGAGTATGACCAGTGGTGGGCAGTTCACACGCTGATCCCCTTGAAAAATCCAGAGCAACCAGCACCAGTAGAGTGGCGAGGGATAGGTCCACGAGGCAGGCGCGACAGAGGCAGGGGTCGGGGAGGTAGAGGAGGCCATGGTGATGGAGGAGATGATGGCCAAGGGGGACGGTGTGGAGGCAGTATCGAGAGGCACAATCGATGAGTTGTGGTACCACGCTCCTGATGGTATGGGTGTGGGAGCACATTTCCATTTTTCGGCCACCTGTGACAGTTGATCTTCCACATGGAGCTCCTTGCACCTTCTGTTATGCGGGGGAAAACACTCAGCACCACACAGGAGATACGAGTTACTTCAGACATGCCATAGACACTATGGAGCAGTTTACATGGAGACTATACTTGGGCTGTGATGAGTGGTCAGATGAGGATGAGCATTTGCCATTTTGCAGACAGGCATAGTTCTTGGTTGGACGGACAGTGTCACACATCCACATTATAGAGCGTCAGTTGCCAGATTGTGTCCTGTGGTAGTTTGGAGAGGTGCCGGATGAGCCTAGAGGATGGGCAGAGTTTGCGAGATCCTCGCGAGAGGTCTTGCTATGGGGTCCAGAGATTCCAGTGGCCACAATAGAGGTAGATATTGATGCACTACAGGCACTTCCATGGGGATGGAGAGATGGTCCAGCAAATCCAGGGACCATAGCGGAGTATGACCAGTGGTGGGCAGTTCACAGGCCAATCCCCTTAACAAATCCAGAGCATCCAACGCTAGTAGAGTGGTGAGGGACAGGTCCACGAGGCAGGCACGACAGAGGCAGGGGTCAGGGAGGCAGAGGAGGCCATGGTGATGGAGGAGATGATGGCCAAGGGGGATGGTGTGGAGGCAAGAGAGGGAGACGTGGTCAGAGAAGACGAGGGCCACCATTGTCACTGATCTGTGAGGAGGGACAAGGAGAGGAGGATGTGGCCATGCCAGACATTGGGAGAGGAGGGGAGGAGGATATTGTGAGAGGTGGAGAGGAGGTGCATCCCATAGAGGTAACCATTCCAGACATCCTGATAGAGGAGATAGGTACCAAGGAGGTAGGCAGAGAGGAGGCAGAGATTGATGCTATGGGTTTGTTGGGTGCCTACCAGGAGGATGATGAGGGAGATGATGATCATGAGAGAGAGATTCAGGATCAGATCCTAGAGGAGTTAGATGAGGAGGAGGATGGGAGAGTGAGGGATAGATAGGATGATATAGGGGCAGTGGATCCAGACACAGATACATTACGTGCTCAGGTTGTATCCTTGGAGGAGCAGATGAGAGTTCTAATGGCTGAGAGGGATGCGTATCAGATGGAGAGGGACATAATAGTGATGGATAGGGATCAAGCCATAGCTCGGAGATAGGAGACTGAGCAGAGATTTATAGAGCTTAGGGCATTGTGCACAGGACCATCAGTTGCTTTTGCCAGAGAGCTAGTCAAAGCTGGGGAGAGAGAGATACTATCGTAATCTGTATGAGGCAGAGGTTCCACCAGAGAGATGGGCTCCTAGTTTCTCAGAGGCACATAGTAGTAGGTCCCAGACTAGGACCCACAGTAGGACAGTTAGCATAGAGGGGGTGGAGCAGCCACATAGAGCAGGTCCATATGACAGACCTCCCTTAGCTCACAGGTCGTCGGGTTCCCATCATCATTCCTCCACACACTCTAGGCATGATAGCAGTGGCAGTTCAGGATAGGGGTACTTCTTGAGATGTATCTAGACATTGTATTTTGATCTTATAGCCTGCGGGCTTCCATGTATTATTGATACATTATGACATTGTGATGTGACACAGTTGAGCGATATATATATATATATATATATATATATATATATATGATTTTGGTGGTGATTCTCATGATATGCATTTCTATGTATTGATGATGCAGTCTTTATTTATACATGTGATATTTATATGATATGCCTATGTGATGGATGATCATATTTATTTTGATGATGTTTATGCAGCTAATGAGATAATGTTGATGCTATATGATGTATGCAATTTATAATTATAAATGCTATATGATGTTATATGTATAATTCCGGCTACATGTGATGCTATACAAATGTAATGTGATGCATGTATTTACAGTTGCTTTGTAAATGGAATGCTTATGATATGTATTATTTGATGATGAATGTCTATTATGCCATGATGATCTAGATATGAAATATGCCTATATGTATGTATTTTTCTAACATGTACATTGATGCAGGATGATGTATAATGTTTTGTGTCATAGGACTCCGTCATAATGCAAGAAAGAAGAACTGTTAGTGTGGAAAGAAAGATCGAGAAAGAATGAAAGACAGGAGATAGATGTTATTATTAACAATCTTCGATATTTCGCTGTATCACAAAAGGTATTGCACTTTATCATCATTGGGCGGGACTAATAAAAATGGAGAAAAACACCATGATATGACATAAATAAAGGTGTGCAAGGTCATCCTCTTGCTAATAACAGACAGTCACAGACAAGGATTTTCATTGACTCATACTAAGGGCACAAGTTGCCCCAGTCTTTTTGTCAAGACAAACCACAGACAACAAACAAAGTAAAAGATAGGTCATGAGACGTCATTGCTCCTCTAAATCCTTCATGGGACATCCTTGAGGAAACTAGTAACATGACTCAAAATCAAATTTAAAAGACAGTTGACAAACAACAGTCAAAGAAAATAGAATTCTGATAGATTGTTGCTTCTCTAAATCCTTCATGGGACATCATTGAGAAAGCTAGTAACATATTTCCTAGTCATCAATTCAAGATAAATGATAAGATAAATAAGCCATAAAGTCAATAAGACAATAAAATATTTTCCAAAACTTGATTTGTTTGTATGATTTGTTTTGATTGATAAAAGGATTGATTGACAGAGCCTGATTTCAGGAGATACACATACCAGATAAGACTGTGAGTCTAGTTTCGATGTTATGACTATCTGTATAAGGCATGACAAAGCTTGGTTTCAGAAAGACATGTATTGTATAAGACATTAAGTCAGATACCGTTGATGTGATAACCTGTGTAAGGCTATGTTTGATTGTTTGACCTTGTCAATTATGCAGGAAGGACTCATCCTGTATAAGACAGATTGTTTTGCTGATATCAGTATTCAGGAAGAACTCATCCTGAACAAGATACAGGTTGATTTCCATGATGATGATGTCTGTTTGCAGGAAGGACACATCCTATAGCAGACATTTGTTGATCTGTTTTGATTGTTTTGTTTGGCAAGTTGTTTGATTTGACTTAGAGACATTGCTGACTTGTTCACCAGATTGATGTATGACTTGAGATGATGCATTGACAATTGACTGTGTGTGATGATAAAACCCTAAAGGACTGACCTAGTGCGGCCTCAGGGGCTCATCAATTAATGGCCTTTCCTACATTATACACGCAGAGACCTCGTAGTTTGAATTGACTTGACTGACAAGACTAACTACAAACAGAAGACGTGTGTGAAAATGAATGTGACGAACCCTAATGGAATGACCTAGTGCGGCCTTGGGGGCTCATCGATTGATGGCCTTGACTACGTTATACACACAGAGACCTCGTAGTTCGATATGACCAATGACCTTGTCATATAGACATATGGATCAAAGCATGATTTTATACAGACAAACTTAAATAGACTGACCTAATGCCTTAGGGGCACATCAGCAGATGGCCTTGCCTACGTCCAGTCGCAGAGGCAATGTAGTTTGACAAACGACAAAGACTGACAAGTGCGACTAACTCTGACTTTGTTTTTTGGATTTTTGAAATGTTTTGATGTTTTTGTCTTTTTGAAGTTTTCTTATGTTTTTGTGTTTTCTCAGGTCATTTTTTTGATGTTTGTGGATTTTTCTATGGTTTTACGTCTCCAACACAACCAATGTAAGAAACAATATGACACATGTCAAGTGTTTTCCCCCAGTTGAGTATAAAACCAATTGACTATGAATAGGGTAAAATGGGGGATATGAAATGCACTCGATGTCAATCGTTCTAGGTTATGGGAAAGACTACCACTTATTATGAATGGTATATATGAGCGATGGATATAAAAGATAAAGGATATTTACAGGGATAGGTAGTATGTACAGGGATAAGGGATATGTATAGGGAAGTGGACTATGTACATGGAAGTGGACTATGTACAAGGATAGGTAGTATGTATAGGGATAAGGACTATGTATAGGGTAGTGGACTATGTATAGGAAAGTGGACTATGTACAGGGAAGTTGACTATGCACAGGGATAAGGATGCCTATAAGCAAGTGAGTAAGCATGCACAAGAATCCAAGGACAACCATGATCTTGCTCCTAGTCAAGCTGAAAACCAATTGATAGGTGATGAGGTTGCTGACAACGTTGTTTGACATGGGAAGGACACATCCCGAAACAACATGAGGATGATGATAATGTGACTAAAGGATCAAAGTTTGCAGCAAGGCTAGAAACAAAGCCAAGTAATGTTTTGAATGATGCACTAGGATGCATAGAAAGATTGTATGGATTGGGCTTGTTGCATTTGGAATGAATTTTCAGGATTAGATGATACGATGGAAGATCCTTAGACCATTGACAAGGGAAAAACCAAGGCATGTGATAGGTATTTCGTATAAGGATAACTCGTTTGGAAAAAATATATGAAGGCTATGACATGATATTTCATGGATAGTGTATGACCAAAGGATAGACATGTCAAAAGTTTTTCTAAAGCACGATTTATGTTTGCACCCCAATCCTTATCAAGATCAAAGTAGATGGGAAAATGGGCATGAGTGGTAGGGATTAGATGGATAGATGGAAATGTCATAATAAATGTCATAATAAATGTCATATGAAGGGTATGGGAAATGAGACAACTTGCCCCCAAGTGTAATAGTCCACATAGATAATTTCTTACACATGATGCCTGTTTGCCAGGTTTTCATCATGGTACTTATCCAAAGTGCCATAAGAATGGTTTTCACTATTGGATTTTTTTTTTTCTTGACTTTTTTCTTTCTTTTTGGTGTCACCAAGATGCCTATTTGCCAGGTTTTCATCAAAGTGACTTTTTTTTTCTTTTTCTAGATGGCCTTGATGCTTTAGATGATCATTGATTGTGCTAAATCCATTAATGGTGCTGATGTAGAGATTGGTGCCATGATATTCCAATAATAACCTTGATGAAATAGTTGTCTTGTCAGGATCATAGCACTTGCATACAATTGATTGATGTCATTGTAATCCTTGTTGACACTAGAGTTGGCCTTATCAAAATACACACATCGTGATAAAGTGTCATGGGAGTCCTTACAATAAAGAGTTTCTGCCAAGATGCGACGGATTTGTGACATAGGATTTTTAGACTTTAGGCGAGATGTAGGATTATGATGGATGATGGTAGACACGTTTAGAAATTTAGATGTAGGAATTTTCATTTGCCAAACTTGGGGTGTTGATGATGGAGACTGGGTTTTAGATTGGGATAATGTTTGGAACCATAACTTTTATATGCCTTGTATGATGACCATTTTGAAGGAGGTGGACATTTATTATATGTGGGAGTCCTCTTTTCTTGTGGCTCCACATTTTGATTGACTTTTACTTTTGAACTATTTTCTTTGCTTGATCCATTTTTCTTTGGGATCCATTTTAACTTTATTTGTCCACTTGGATTTTTGATTGACTCAATAGCCTTTGATATTTGATTTTGAATTTTTAATTTGTAAGACTTTTATTTTTGTTGGTTCCAAATGGAAGGTTTATTCATGTTGGAATGACAATTTATGGTATGGATGGAAGGAGTGTTGGCAACAACCTTATGGTAAGAATTACTCATGGCCTCCATTTTGATGTTTTTATTAGATAAAGTTGCCCCCAATATCAAGGAGGTACCATTAACATCATTAGATTTTTTGACTGAAGGATAACCAAGACCTTGATGTCTAGGATTTTCTTGAAACTGTATTGGTTCTAGAATTCCTTGCTCATGTATGCCTAGTCCTTTTCCTTGATACTGCATGCTCTGACATATTCTCTTTGCGATGGGGTATTTTTCATTTTGGAAGCAAGATGCTAACCCATCATTGTGTTTATGGAAACTATTACTTGGAATCTCCTCATCTACAAGAAAGCCTAATTTGATAAAAGTGGATGATCCTAGTTGATAGGATCTCTTATCTTCATTGACATGTTGGATATCTTTGGTGTGATTTTTTGACATATCAAATTCAAAGGATTTTGTTGGTGCTTCCAAGTCGATGTCGAAACCATCTTTATGGTCATTGTCATAGAGTCCAATGAACTCAACTATAGCTTGATCATTTGCAAATATGTGTAGAGTAGGAGACTCTTGTTCTAGAGGAATATCATCAATGTGTTCAAAGGAGGCAAGTGTCTCATTTTGGGAAATGAATGTCTTTGGTACTTGGATAGGGTCATCTTCAAGTGTTTGATCATGAGTGGCATAAAGGTCAAGGAGTGGATCATTTTGGACTTCTTGCTCAATAGTGGTGTCTTGATCAAAGATAGGTTTGTCTTGAATAATATGGTTGGGAATGGAATCTTGATCAAGGATAGGTGTATTTTGGATGCCATGATTATCTAGGACTTCTTGGATGGACTTAAAGATAGGGTCGTGGGATAGACTACTTTGATCTTGACATGAAGGTAAAGCCATGAAGTCATGCTTTGGACTTTCCATTTGACATGTATCCTTAAGTTTAGTAGATGGGATGTGACTTTGGAGACCATGAATAGATGTATTTTCATGACTAAATGTAGATTGATATGGAGTGGCTTGGAAGGGATTAGTGGATGAAGGACTATGATAGGATGTGGAGGCTTGGAAGGGATTAGTGGATGAAGGACTATGATTGGATGTGGAGGATTGGAAGGGATTATTGGATGGTTGGTTTCCCTTGTCAAGGTTAGGATAGGTATGACTAATATATGTTTGTTGTGGATTCATGGAATGGATTATGCTAAGGGACTCTTGATAATGAGGGTAGATGGATGGAGGACTAGGACTTATGGATTGTTGGTAGGAAGGGTATGTAGATAGTTGACCATGGGTTGACGTTGGTTGGAATTTGGATTGGATATATTTTCTTTTGAAGTCTATGGCTTGTTGGAATTGACCATTACAGAGTAACTGGTATTCAACTTGACTAGCACACATATCAAGGTAAATTACAGACATGGTGGTGAGGTTATGATGAAAGATGGAGTATGAATAAGGTATGTGATATGAGGGCTAAGGTATGACAATGCAAAGAGTGACTTAATTCTAAGGGATGCAACCTAAGCTATGTTTTTGGGATTTTCTAGGTGCAAATAAGAAATGAATGCAACTATTTTTTTGGTATTTTCTATGCAAGTAAAATATGTCTAATATGACGCTAGTCTAGGATGACAATATCTAAGTATGAAAATTCTAAGCAAGCTTCTAAGGTAATCAATTTTGTGAACCTGAGACGAGGTTACCAACTTACTAAAGTCTAGCCAAGGTGTCAATTTAGTTATGTCAAGGAACCAGTGTAGGACTAGGATCAAAGATAAGGTAAGTCTCCTAACTAGACTGATGAGCTAGGAGGAATCTATGTAGGACAAAGGATATATTGATAAAACTGGGTTCAATGACAAATTTCGTTGACACTATGACTTTTCTAGAGTGTAGATGGTGAACTAATCCTAAAGTTTGTAAAAGTGACCTTCCTAGAAGTTTAATGCAAGGTAATATGTAATCTAAGATGAAACTAAACTCTGAATGAAGACAACTATGGTAATGACTAAATGAACCTAAAGGATGCAAAATTGAGCAAATCATTTCAGGTTTCTATTCAAGGATTGTTTGTGTAAAGACAACTAAAATTGGTATAATCATGTTGACTAGATAGTGACTGTGAATTCTAGTTTTCTGATAATCAGACAGGTACATCTCAGGATTTCACATATGCGGTTCAAGTTAACAGTTGTGGTTTTCCAGTGATCAATTGCGTTTCTCTAGTAAAGTTCAATGTGTGACTCTGACATATGCATTTAACCCTCTAATAGATGTGACTCGTAATTACAGTTGTCACTCATAATATAACGCATGCGGTTTTTGCAAAGCAATTGCGAGCTAAACTGGCAGATGTGACTCTACGCTAGACAGATGTGACTGATACTGACAGATGTGACTCAAAGCTAAATAGATGTGACTCATGATAACAGATGCGACTCAAGATTTGACAGATGCAACTCTAAAAATCAATTGCGACCTTCTGGTGAACAGTTGCGACTCTCTGTGTATTTTCAGTGATGAGATTTAAATTGACTCCGTTTTCTGTGATCAAATTCTAGCAATCAAAGACAATCATAAGACAAAGTGTTTTCAGTTTTGATTTTGGACTTCAAAGAATGTTTAGGTTGATAACAGACAAGCACATCCTAATAGGCCAAAGGCCTAGGGTTTGTATACTTGGTATAGCCCACCTTTTATACCCCGGATTGGTGATAAACACCTTTCCTTCTTGAGAGCAGATAGCTTAGAAATTTGGTGGCATTGGCTCCCCTCCACAACTCATTAACGTCTTTCGAGCACACCAATTTCAAATTCTTTGGGTAATGACCTCTGAAGAATTGCTATCTCTACTCAAGGGGATCAGTAGTGAGTCTCTTCGGGCATGATACTGTACCCTACACTATACCAACCAATGGCCACAAATAGGTTGGTCTCTAAAACAAAAGGTATTTAGTACGAGCATTCTGTTCATGGGGCATGATCCATACAACGAGAGTTCCCTTTCGAATCCATCTCGTTGGAACCATACTCGTGATTCTTGGGTTTTCCCCAAGAACCCACTTTTATATACCGGTTGGAAGTCCCTCGGGTTCAGGGTGCTACTGGTCTGAGTCATCCTGGGGTGAATACTTTTTCCCACCAAAACAGGCCCAAATTCTAGAGTTGGTAACCGTTTCTCTTACACCTAGGATCGCACGGATGCGCAAGGGGAGAGGATACTTCGATATACCAAGTCGTGAGGGTAACCAAACTTGTGCTTTCACACCAAACACAGTAGACACTTGTTAATTTTAACTAAACAAAATATTTTCTATGCTACCAAATAATCTATTTCAAAATTAACTAGGGTCTTCGACAAGCGTCGTACAAAAAAACTCATTAGTAATTTTCAATATCGTCTTTGTCAATCATCCTGCAAAAACTTGTTAACTCCAAAAGGCCACACGCTGAAAATCAGATATTAGTAACACACAAATCAATTGAAAATTTCATATTTTGGAAACATAAATTAAGGTTTACCAGTCAATTGCATCGTTGTGTTACCAGTCAGATGCGTCAATATTTTCTTCAATTGCGGCTCGGTATTCACTAGTCAATTACAGTTCAGGAAATTTTAGATGCATCATTTCTTCTGTCAGATGCTGTTCAGGAAGTCAATTGCGTCATTTCATCAAACTGATGCGTCGTTCTGTATGAAAAACCTGCAAAAATCAAAATAAAAGTCTACGAATTCGTGAAGATGGTGTCTTCACGTCGGGTTCACCAAATGTAATGCCTAGAAAGTGCACAAGAAATAGATTAGAAGCAAACATGCAATACTAAATCTAAAAATGCAAATCTAATGTTAAGCAACAAAGAACAAAGGAAAGTAAAACGTAAACAAACTGAAACAATCTCACCAATTTCAAACGTATTTCCATGATTCATCTCAATTGCCCTTCTCCATTTTTCTTGTATAGTATAATTACCCTCAGATTTCTCATAAATTCATGCAAGTATAGCCTAAGATAATGATTAGCAAAATATCGAAGATTCAAGATTAAGTGCTCACAAGATTTAAAAAGAGATTTTGATTTTGAGAGAGAGATTGGAATGAACAATGACAAATCAATTTATAGAAAATTGATTATTCAAATGATAGGCCAGGATTGAAAGATCAATGGATGGTTGAGATCGACTGATCAGTCATGCATTCTGATAACTGTTAGTAGTGACATGAGTGATACAAATTAGAAATAGAATTAAAGATTAAATAAATGATTTAATCTTTAGTTCGATATTCAAAAATAGAAGAAATATCTTTGCATGACAAAGATAAAGATTGATTAAATCAACTCTTGTTCGAATGCACACACAAGGTTTAATTAATTAAATAAGAATATTTAATTAATCCGCATGTACACGCAATTGAGTTAGAACTGGAGGATTGAATGATTTGATGAAGAGATTACTTGAGAACGCCACTCAAACATCAAATCAAGAGTTAACTGAGCGATTAAAATAGATGTCGAGTCGAGTAAAAGTGAATACTTAGATAACTCACATAATTATCTAAAATATAGAGGAATGCGTTAAAATAGAATTAATGAATTAAATAATTCATTTAATTCAAGATCTGATATTTGAAGAATAATTAAATAAATAAGATTTATTTAATTAAATGATGAAGGGATTTTAAATGAATAATTAAACAAATAAAGAATTTATTTAATTATAGTTGAAATATGATAAAGGGTAAATCAAATAATGATTTATTTAATTTGACAAGAAGGATAAGATTAATTAGTAGCATAATTAAATAAAAAGCGTTTATTTAATTAATTAGATAGAATAAAGAAAATGTGAATTAATTAAATAATTAAGATTATTTAATTAATAGAAGAAATAAAGACTATAGAGAATAATTAAATAATTGACATTATTTAATCATGACCATGAAAAATACGAATTATGAAGAATATTGAAGTCACAGGCCTAAAACCAAATTTTGGTGTCTATAAATGGACTACTAGAGAATGAGATTTAAATATGCATACTATACTAAAATGCAATATTATGCTATTGTTGTGATAAAATTATTGCTAAGATATGGATATTGATAAAGATGCTGAAGATGCAAAAGTGTTAGTGTAATTGTGTATGCGTGCATGTCTAACCAATGCTTGGATTTGCACATGTCTTTAAAGAGTTTTCAAAAGAATTTGATTGGCTGTTATGATCAACGGTTCAGATCAAGCTTGTTGAGATGAACGGTGAAGGATTTTTGAAAGTTGAGAGAGACATAGAAGGTTTCCTCTTCACAAATTTTCTCAGTTAGATCCGAAGGAAAGTTGCCATTCAAAGAATGAGTTGAGAATGAATTTCATAATTAAATAAATAAAATTATTTAATTATGTGTGAAGATGAAATTAGAAGTTTACATAATTAAATAAGTAATATTTAATTATGTGTGAAGATGAAATTAGAAGTTTACATAATTAAATAAGTAATATTTAATTATGTGTGAAGATGAAATTTAGAAAGTAATTAAATATTAAAAATATTTAATTATGTGTGAGAGCAATTTAGAAGATAATTAAATATTAAAAATATTAATTATGTGTGAGAGGAATTTAGAAGATAATTAAATATTTAGAAATATTTAATTATGTGAGAGGAATTTAGAACATAATTAAATATTTAGAAATATTTAATTATGTGCGAGAGAGGAAAGATATTAAATTAAATATTTATAATATTTAATTTAACTATTAGATGAAGAAAGTGTTTGAAGGAATATTCCATTATTTGAATTCAAATATTCAAATTTAGAATAACATGATAATTAATATAAATAAATTATAAAATTTATTTAATTTAATTAAGAGGAATATGGAATATGGTAATAATTAAATAAAGTTATTTATTTAATTAAGGTAGAAGAATTTACAAAAGTGAACAATATAAATAAATAATTAAATTTATTTATATGTAGATGACTTTAGGGGATTAATTAAATAATTTATATTTAATTAACTAACAAACTTTATGACCATTTTTAGACATATACATTTTTCCCCTCTTTGAAGTGATGTGTGAAATGCATTGCTTCAAAGAAAATAAATTTTTTGACCTTGATATGTTTTTGATGCTGATGTTGATGATGCCCCCTCGGGAGGTAAATCACGGATGATGATGTTCTGCTGGGGAGTTAGTGATTTAGCTCCTGATAAGTGTTGTAAAAGATGCCCCAGGTGAAAAATATAAAATGAAAAGAATAAAATGCCACCAAAAACCCACCTTAATTGACGCTTATAAGGTAAAAAGGGGTGAAAGTGGAAGTCATTTTCACTCTTTTGCTTCAGTGATTTGGATGCTCTGATAGTGACATAGCGAAATTCCTATCCCATTTCACACGCATAGATTCGAGCAAGCCCATTGATTTCAAAGACCAGCCACGTATGGACCACTGGTGAGTCAATTAAACCCTTTATGCTTTGAAATTTTGTGATTTTGATCAAATTTTTGACATTTTTCACGTGGATTTAGATTTTAAAATTCCATTTTAGCGCATTCAATGGTCCATTTTAGCGCATTCGAGAAATTTTCCATAGTGCAATAGGGTGTTCTTTAGCACATATAGGTGTAGGGAAAAATTTAGGTTTTCTAGTGCATACGAAGTGTAGATTAGCGCTTCTAGGTTAGAAACCAGCTAGAAAACTTTAGCGCATCTAGGGCACAGAGTCGCACATTTAGGGATTAGCGCATCCACTAGGTTTCGTAGCACATCTAGGGTTTTAGCATTTATAGGGGAGACTTTAGCACTTTTAGGGTGCAAAACCATGCATACAGGGTTTTAGCGCTTTTGAGGTAAACTATAGTGCTTATGTGTTTTAGCGCATCTGAGGCACAAATTAGCGCATCTGGGAAATTTTTGGCAGAATGCTATTGTGATGAAAAATGATGGTCTACATTGCTTCCTTGGTCAATAGATAGAGAAATTAGTTTTGCCATCATGCTGATATGGATAGAAATGATAGAATCATTTGATGATTAACTAATAACTTTGCTTTTTCGAATAGAAAACAAAGAGTAGATGGATTGACTAATTGTCTGATAACTTTGCTTCATAAGAATGAAAAACAAAGAGTAGATTGATTGATTGTTTGATAACTTTGCTTCATATGAATGAAAAACAAAGAGTAAATGCTTGATATGACTTCTGATAAATTTGTTTTCTGTGATAGAAATCAAATAGTAGATGATGGTTTTTAAACATTTTTGCATTCAGGACTAAAGTACAAATAAGAAAATGATTTGATCATTGATAAATTTGCTTTCCTGAAAAAGAAACCAAATAGTAAATGATGATAGAGTAGATTGATTTTGATATGCGGATAGATAGATGTAGCAACAATTGCATAATCTGATTGATTGTATGATATGGGTCACTTGATATGGGTCACTTGATATGGGTCACTTGATAGATAGAGCACATGATATGAGTCATTGGTATGAGTCTGATTAATTTTTCTTGTGATGACCAAAAAATAGGAGGTTTTTGATAACCTCCAGATTAGAGAGCAGTTCCCGATATGTTGGGATCGAGTAGGAGAGTTTACTCCAACAGAGGTACAATGGATAGGTGACTATGGATTGGGATCCTTGTTGACCATCCTGCGAGGGATTTGAGTCAACAGGGGACTGTTGACTACCTTGGTAGAGAGGTGGCATTCAGATCATAACACCTTTCATTTGCTGACTAGTGAGATGACCATGACACCAGAGGATGTGTACAGGATTCTAGGGATTCCTGTGGTAGGTGCCCTTGTGGTTTATGACCACAAGGAGATAGGAGGGATGGAGGCACTAAGGAGGATCTGCGGTGATATGGTGATAGCCGGTTATTGGGTGCCGTGGGTGGATTTAAGTAGATATCCAGCCCTAGTTGCTGTGTTGGCGACATTCATTGGAGGAATATTGGTGATGTAGCCAAGGAGGTATGATTGGGGGAGCTGCATTTTGGCTCATTTATATCATAATCTACATCAGGTGGTGTACCGAGGGTCGATGAGTTTGGCTAGTGGTGTGACGTTTCTTTAGATCTAGGCCTGGGAGCATATTGTGATTATGAGGCCAGAGTGTGCTAGAGCTAGGCCACCAGGCAGGCCATATCTATATGCTTATTTAGGTGCACTTATCCATCCCAAGTTGGGCAAGTTGGAGTACTGGCGGCATGTGTTGGATGATGTGGATTCAGTGTTATGGAGGCCGTACACAGATTGCGAGCCATGGGATACCGATCACTTGGAGATGCCATTTGTTTGCATGCCCTGATATCTGACAGGGAAGACCCCATTTATTATTGAGAGATTTTTGGCTTTGCGAGTTCAGAGGCAGTATAGGTATACGCAGGGGATGCCATAGGGCGTTGCTCACTATGGGTGGCACAAGGATGATCCTGGATGGGGATGATGTATTACCTACCAGGTGGCCTATATAGAGTATTCTAGTTTATAGTTTGAGGCATGGGAATAGAGCCCAGAGCTGGTAGATGCTGGGATGTCGAATGAGTAGTTGGTGTAATTCCACACACATTGATTTTCACGGTTTACATGCCTCGATGAGCCAGGGCCCATTGCAGTAGTACAACAGCCAAGGGAGGAGAGAAAGGGGGAGGTGGTGGGTGGAGAGCAGGTGGTGGGTGGAGGAGAGGAGGAGGAGGAGAGTGAAGATGAGGAGGAGGGTGGCAGAGATGAGGAGGAGGGTGATAGGGATGATGACAGCTCAGATGGTGGGGATGATGGGGGAGATGATGGAGGGGAGGTAGAGAGGTTAGTGAGGTAGAGGTTTGATAGTCTAGCCAGTGCTCAGATTGTATGGTGGCCCAGATCTGGTGGCAAACCACAGACTATTATTAGAGTTTCATCCTCTTCATAGCAGGCACAGATAGCCACTCTGCAGGCCCAGGTGCAGACTATTTATGGTCAGCTAGGTCAGGCTTAGGGTTTGATAGCACAGTTACAAGCATAGCTGACATAGGCACAGGCTCAGGCTTAGGCTCCAACACTGACACAAGTATCTCAGCCTGCCCTAGACCCATAGATAGCCTAGCTGATCACAGAGAGGGATGCTTTGAGATGGAGGGTAGTAGAGGCCGAGGGCATCGCTCAGAGGCTCATGGGCACTGTAGAGAGTGCATCCTTGTGGGAGGTGATTACAGAGGGCATGGAGATGGCAAGGGAGGTAGAGTACTACCGTGTGAGATATGAGGAGTTATGTCCTCCTGAGCACAGAGAGCCATTCCCACGATCCCATATGAGGACCAGGAGTAGATCACAGACACATACACAAAGCTTAGGGGACACTAGGCCTTGGCAGGATCCCGACGTAGGTACTAGTGGTATGCCACCTCCTTCCAAACTAGCTCCATCAGGAGCATCGACCAACTAGTTTGTGATGTATATCATTTTTGGAGCACGTATATGCAATTTTTGATCATATCCCATGTATCTCTCTTTGGAATTTGTAGTTTCTTTGGACATTGGACATTTGTATCATTTTTTTGATGAGTGATGATATGCAGCAGCGATGATTTTTGATGATGTGATGTGCATTTATGAGATGATTATGTGATATGCATTTATTTTGATATGTTATGGATTGTGGTATACATTTTAATGATTGTATGACTAATGTGATATGCAGGATGATTTGATATGATGTATGTATGATGATGAAAAATGTTTGATGATACGTACTAATGATGTTATGTAGGTGGTTGACTTATGATGTGAATATGTCATGGGATTTTTGATATGTTTTATGAAAAATGTTGTGTGGAAAATGATATGAAAATGCATGTATGTAATGTTTGTTGTTGGATTTTCAAAGGCAAATAAATAATGATAATATGATGGAAAATGAATGTTGTGTTTATGATATGCATTATGAATTTGTAATATGAATGGATATGAAAATGATAGGATGATTAACAAGATGAGATGAATATAATGTGACAAATGATATGAAATGAAATGATTAATAATAATGTGATGTATGATAAGTGGTATGCGATGAAATGCAATGTAGATGATAAATGATAACGATATGATAAGTGATATGATAATGGTAAATAAGATGAAATGATAAATGAGATGATATGATAAACGATATGATAATGGTAAATAAGATGAAATGATAATGGTAAATGATATGAAATGAAATGATAAATGAGATGATATGATGAATGATATGATAATGGTAAATAATATGAAATGATAATGGTAAATGATATGAAATGAAATGATAAATGAGATGATATGATAAATGATATGATAATGGTAAATAATATGAAATGATAATGGTTAATGATATGAAATGGTAAATAATTGGAATTATATGAAATGATAACATTTCCAAAGTGATATGCAAATGAATGGAAAATGATAGATGATAGGACCTAGATGAAATGATAATGAAGATGAAAGGTGATGATGAAACAAATATCCGAATGTCCTCCACAAATAGTTCAAAGAGACGTGGTAGCCACTTATGTTTTTGTTAGTCCTTTCAAAAACTTTGATGCAACTCTAGTATGCAGATATATACACTGATCTAAAATGAAATGCGACTAAATGAAACGAACCATTTGTTGAGATTTTTTTCATTTTTCCTGAATCATCATAAAGTGTTTTAAAATGTTGGAAGTATGTACAAGCATCAGAGGGGAGATTAGCACTAATGATGACCTGAGTACAACTTTCATGATTTTTGCTATAGCAAGGAAACACAAGCATCGAGGTATAATTGTACCAAGATGACCTGAGCATTTCTTGCATAAAAAGACAAAGAATAACCACTTTCTGATGCCAATGTGGAATTGTCATCAATGATAAGCTTTGGAAATCATGTGTCGCAACATATTGACCATCAGATGGATTGTTAACCTCAAGACAACAGACAAAGAAAAATCATCCTCTTTCCTCGCTACTCTAGTTCGGTACATCATCGAGTGTGCTCCAGAGAGATGATATCAAAAATGAAACAACCATTGTTCAAAGTATAATACTGCTATTCTAAACATTATTCAGATTTTAGATCATCCCGATATGAGTCATGATATGGTATTTGTTTGAAAGATGTTATGATATGGATTCAATGATCAGATAGCTGTTCATAAGATTTGATTTGGTTGTTTGGCGCATGATTGGATTTGATATCATTGTCTAGTTGTTTTGGTAAAACCTGAAAGTTGGTTGCCCCCAGTATGTCAACATTTTAACCCAATATTGACACAACTTGTTGAAATGAATATGTACAATAATCAAGGCATGGTAAGACATTATCGTTCTAGGCAAATGATGACAACATGATGCTGGTATGGCCCTAAGATGAAGGGAAGGCTGAGAAGCCAAGTGCAGAACATGAACTAATAGATGGAGAGCTACAAATACTGTCTATTTTCCAAATTTTCACTATTTGTTTTTATTTCATTTTTCTTATCAATAGACTGCCTGTTGCCAGGTTTTCACCCTATGACTTTTTTTCTTTTTTTTTCGTTACCAAGATGCCTGTTTGCCAGGTTTTCACCAGAGTAACCATTTTTTGAGGAGTTTTTCTATTATTTTTGGATTTCTTCAGGACCTTTTTTGTTGTTTTTGGATTTTTTTTTAGGACCTTTTTTGCTGTTTTTGTATTTTTTCAGGATCTTTTCTGATGTTTTTGTATTTTTTCAAGACCTTTTTTGATGTTTTTGTATTTTTTCAGGACCTTTATGGATGATGACTTAAACATAATATTTCTTCAGGTGCATGTTGTTGATGGGTTCTTCAGATAGGTCCCCTTCTGGCATTGATAACTTGTATGCTTCTGAACCATAGACAACGATAACCACATAAGGACCTAGCCAATTTGGTTCAAAATTTTCTTTCTTTTCTCTGTCTTGCTGATTTCGTGGATTTTATTTCAAAAATAGATCACCCACCTGAAAGGTACATGGCTTTACTTTGTGATTATAGCTACAAGACATCATCTATTGGTATGCTTTCAAATGGTCAGTTGATCTTTGTCTCTTTTCATTTAGGAGTTCTAGCTCATGGAGTTGGGACACTTTGTATTCATCATCTGTTGTGAGACCTTTTAGTGAGACTCTAACTGAGGGTATCTCAACTTCTAGAGGAAGTATAGCCTCTACTCCATAGACAAGAGCAAATGGTGTTGCTCCTGTTGGTGTGCGGATACTGGTTCTATAGGCCCATAAGGCTGGATTGAGGTGAACATGCCAATCTTTCCCTGAATCATTCACAGTCTTCTTTAAAAATTTTAGTATGGTCTTTTGAGGCCTCTGCTTGGCCATTCCCTTGTGGATAGTAAGGTGTTGAATATTTGTGCTGAATGTGAAATCTCTCACAAAGTTCATCAACATCTTGATTCTTGAAAGGTCGTTCATTATCTATAATAATGGAGTTGGGAATGTCGTACTGACAAATAATATAGTTGAGAATGAACGATGATATCTATTTTTTGGTAACTTTATTAAGAGGTACTGCCTCAATCCACTTGGTAAAATACTCTGTGGTTGTGTTGATGAACTTATGCCCGTTTGATGAGGAAGGATGAATCTTGCCCACTAGATCTAACCCCCATTAAGAGAATGGCTAGGTTGGTGTAAATGGTTGAAGTTCCTATGCAGGAGCATGAATGAGATTCCCATGAATCTGGCATTTTGAGCATGTTTTCATAAAAGTGAATGATTCTCTATCCATTGTAGGCTAGTAGTAACCCATTCTAATCAATTTCCTGGCTAAGATCAGTCCACTCGAATGAGTACCACAAATTCCACCATGAACTTCTTGTAAAGCTTTTTCAGATTCATTGTGTTCAAGACATCGAAGTAAAGTACCATCAAGACCACTGCGATAAAGGGTGTCAACGATAAGAGTGTAGCGAGATGATTGGTGGATGAAATTTATTTTTTGGCTATGGGATAGATTAGGTTGTAAGATATCATCTTTTAGGTAGGCATAAATTTTGCTGTACTAAGGTGAATCGGATCCCACCAAGTGGCAAATGATTTGGATTTCAGGTATGTCATAAGCAAGTGCAAATGATTGTTCCACCAGAAACTCATAGCAAGCCTAATTTTTTGGGAGTTGTACCAATGATGCGATTGTAGCCATGGCATTGGCTGCTTTGTTATCAAGCCTTGGAATTTGTGTGAATTTGATGTCCACAAAGTACTTCTTGAAGTCATCAACCATCTTTTTATATGGCAACAGTTTTTCATCTTTGGTCTAATAATCATCATTGATCTAATAAATGACCAACTGTGAGTCGCCATACACCTGTAATTCTATAATCCTCCATTCCAATGCTATTTTAAGTCCAGTTATTAATGCTTCATATTCAGCTATGTTGTTAGTGCATGGAAACATTAGCCTATATGATCGAGGAATGGTGTGTCCTTGGGGGGTGATGAAAAGTATGCCTACCCCCGATCCATGTTGAGTGAAAGAACCATCAAAATATAAAGACCATGGTTGTTTGGATTCTACAGTAAAGACATCAGCATCTAGAAATTCAATATGCAGGGGATGGTCGGCTTGTAGTGGTGCTTCAGCTATTTGATCAGCGATAACTTGTCCTTTGATTGCCTTGCGATCAACATAATGGATGTCAAACTCACTTAGAATCATTACCCACTTTGCTAACCTTCCTGTCAATGATGCTTTGCTTAACAGATACTTGAGTGGATCAATTTTTGAAACAAGATTGATCATATGAGTTAACATGTAATGCTAAAATTTCTGTGAAGCAAAGACTACTGCTAGACAAGCCTTCTCGATGGTACTGTAGCTGAGCTCATGAATTGTGAGTGTTCTACTGATGTAATAAATTTCACGTTCTTTCTTCATGTGGTCTTCTTGTGCTAGCAATGCACCCAAGGATGTTTCTGTTGCGACAATATACAAGATCAATGGTTTTTCTGGATTTGGTGGTACTAGAACTGGTGAGTTCATCAGGTACTGTTTGATTTATTGAAAAGTCAATTCACACTTGCTATCCCACTTGAAAGGAACATTCTTATGTAGTAGATGTGTGAAAGGTAGACTTTGTTAGCCAGTTTTGCAATGAACCTTTGTATAGATTGAAGTTGTCCCTGCAATGATCTCAATTGACCGATGTTCCTTGGGGGAGGCATTTCCATGATTGCCTGTACCTTGGAAGGATCTACTTCAATTCCTTTTCTTGAAACAATGTACCCTAAGAGTTTTCTAGATGTGACCCCAAAGACACATTTCTTGGGATTGAGGCAAACTTTGAATTTCTCCAATCTTGCAAATATTTTGGACAATATTTCTAGGTGTCCTTCTCTGGTGTATGACTTTTCCAATATGTCATCTACATAATCTTCCATGAATGTATGCATCATGTCATGAAAGATTGTAGTCATGGCTCTTTGGTAAGTAGCCCCAACATTCTTTAGACCGAAAGGCATGATGTTCCAACAGTAGGTTCCCCATGGAATTGTGAAAGTTGTTTTCTCCTAGTCTTCAGGTGCGATCTTGATTTGGTTGTAACCAGAAAAATCATCCATTAATGAATACATGGCATGGACAGCTATTAGATCTACTATAGTGTCAATGTTTGGCAGTGGGAAGTCATCATTAGGACATGCTTTATTAAGATCTCTGAAATCTGTGCACACTCTGACACTCTTATCTGGCTTGGATACAGGAACAATGTTAGAGATCCATTCTGCATTGTCGATTGATCTTATGAAGCCCACATCAAGGAGTTTTCTCAGTTCTTCCTTAACCAATAATGCAACATGGGGGTGCATCTTTTTGAGTTTTTGTTTCACAGGCTTCACCTCTGGTTTGATAGACAAGTGATGCATGATAAGGTCAAGATCAAGACCGGGCATGTTTGCATAAGACTAAGCAAAGTTGACTTGATTTTCTCTTAGAAATTCCATGAACTCTGGTATTTCTTTCTCTGTCAGTGACACAACTAGCTGTAAAATCCTTGGCTTATCTGAAGTTTCAAGATCGATGGCATTTGTAGGCTCAATCAAAATAGGTGATCGCTCATGGTAGTGCTCCAGGAGAGTGTCAAGATTCCCATCATCTGGTGCCTTAAAAAGGTTTTCACCATCTGATACACTCTTTATTTTATCTTTTGTTTGATCTAATACTACCAGATTCTAGTTTTCACCATTAGATCTTTCCTTTTGAATTTTATTTTTGCAGCTAGGAGACTTGACACTCTCCTGATTAAAGACTTTATGCTGAAAATCGCTGGTGGAATAATCATTTGTGTCTTCTGCGGAAAGGAAGTTGACAATAGATTCGTCACTTGGGAACATAAGTATATCGATAAGTTCAGATGAATCCCAATCAATGAGATCAGGATGGATCAAAGATAATGGGTCGTCAGGTTGTGTGAAATCAGCTATGATTATGGTCATAATGGAGTTGACTGTAGGATCTGAGGTATGAGGTGGATCAATGATGATACTATTCTCATGATAATCTTGTTCGTTTAAATCTGACTCAGTATTAGGGTATGTGCAGGATCATGGTATGCCAAAAAGTGGCAATGGAGAAAAAATTACGTGTTTCATCGACTAAAAAATGTGAAAATGCTGAGTTGACTTTATGTGGCTTGGGTGTCAGTACACACTACCAAAGCAAAGCCCAAACCTAGATTTCCAAATTGGATATCCAATCCAAATTGGATATTTGATTTGCGACACACATATATATTTCATTTTGGCTTGATTAAAACTCATTTCACATTTGTTTAACCGCAGGCGCATAGTGAAAACTTCATTCCGCAAATCAGATATCCGATTTCACGCAAATCCATCTTCAAAAGGTTAGATTCTTGGTTTTTCTTTGCTCTAATCAAATTTTTAATTAGATTTGTGTAATTTTAGTTAATTTTTTATAGATTTTTTTCAAAATAGGGTTTTTGATATATTTTTTATGAAAAAATTGAGTTTAGTATGGATTTTGATGAAAATTGAATGTTTGTAATGGATTTTGATTTAAAAATAGTGCTTTTTATGTATTTGGATTAAAAATTAGAGAATTTTATAGATTTTTGTTTAAAACTAGGGTTTTTGTTGGATTTTTTTTAAAACTAGGGTATTTTTATAAAATTTTCATTTATATTGTCTAATTTTAATTAGATTAATTTGTTTTCAACTTTAATCAGGCATTATGGCTGCTGACAATGAAAATGTACAAATGCCAAACACTCCATCACCTCCACAACCATCAATTGAAGAATTAATTTATGAAAAATTACAACAATTAAAGGGAATTTCTAAAGTTTATACAAGAGTCCCTTGATTATCTGAGATGTCAAACACAATGAAAGAAATAATTAAAAACATAGAAACCCTCTCCTCGCAACATAATGCCTTTCATTCGTGGCGAGAAGACATGAGAGAATATTATGCATGTGGATTGTCCTATGATGATGTGAAAGATCTCGGAATAACCAAAGCCCAAATAGCCTCTTTATTTGTTAATCCTCACACTGGTTTTCTAGTTAATGTTAATAAAACAAAACTTTCTATAAAATGGTGCACTCATAGAGACATTGTAGAAATTTTTTGGGATCATTGGTGTATGGTTTTTTTGAGATCACAGAACAACAATTGTGATATACAATTTTACTTTATAAAAAAATTATATGCTGAGTTTGTGTTAGGGCATCATGTCAATTACTTTGACATTAAACCCTTCTAGGGCGTTGGTGGAGGTATGCCCCAGGATAGACAAGGGGTAGTTAGAGTAATACCCCACCCATATGTTCCCCCTCCTCCCATTCCTTTGCCACTTTTAGTATACCATCTAGATATTATGCAATTTGCGACCACATAGACTATCCACGCTATTCACTCTTTGAGTGGTCTTTTGGTTTTGCATGCTTCTGTAGTAGCTTAGCCACATTCTGGTGATGTTGGTGATGGCTCGATTGCTGCTGCATCATCCTTGTCAGGTCGACATATTTGTGTACCACATACTTGCTCCATGTGTCACCAGATATGCTTGGGTCCTCTTGTATAGCCTGCTGAGCATCCCTTGGACACTTCCGATTATGACTTCCATGATGTGGACATTATAGATCAGATGCAGGGGAGTGGAGCACAGCGTACAAAGTCCTCTCTTGCTAAAGAGGGGGACATTGGAATAGTGACATAGGTAAAATTTAAGTTGTGAATTCATAACTTGCATTTCTTTTTAAATGAATATTAATAAGAGATAGTATAATGTACTAATATTTATTTATATGGTCTATTTAACAGTTGATGTCCGAGGAGCAGCTAACACAAGTGATAGATAGCACCCTGAGGGCCATTTCATTTGGCCTCCACACACACATAGTATATATTTTTGCACTCACTCATTTACATTTATTTATTATATACTTTCTTGTCATTTGAATTGTCATTAATGAAATTATATAATAACTTATATGTTTATCTTATTTTCCTCTTGTAGGAAATACCTAGTGTGAGCGAGGTGCAGCCTTGTCCAGATTATGGAAGTGCAATGTTGGATAAGGGGAAGGTAATTGAACTCAAATTTGATTGAATAAGAATTTTAAGATCTTGTATTTATTATACATACATCGACATAGATTGGTAGTTTCATATGTACTTGTCATTTTTATGTGCAGGGAATTATGAGCTATACGTCCTTGTTGACAAGTGCCACAATGCCCGAAGTAGTACGTATTGGAACACTTGAAGGAGTAGGTGTTGAAGCACCTCAAGGAGGAGGTGTCAAAACACCTAAAGGAGATAAAGAAAAAGATCAACCTAAAGAAGTATGTGTTCATTTTATTTTGTGTTTGGTATTTATATATTCCTATTACTAACAATTGTATACTAACTTGGATCACTTTTATGTTTTTGTTCACCTATATAGATTGAAATTACAAAAGATGGTTTGGTCGGTTCTTTTAGAGGGGCATATTCTAGGACTCCTGACTCTTTTAAGATATGGATATTTTAGGTAATCAAGATTACAATTTTAGAGTTCAATTATAATTTAATGTATATTGATTTTGATGTTAATTATTCAATTTTAAATTATATAGTACAACTAATCTCAATTGTGGTTTGACTTTTTCTTGTGCAGCTACCTTTAGAGGCAATGAGTGCTTCAAAGAGGCTCCATTTTGATGATCCACCAGTAGTTTAGGATGAGATAGATATTTTGGCATGTAAATATTGAATAGATACCGAGATGGCATATGCCACATATTGTAAAATTTTGTTTGAGTTGGCGTTGATGCCATTTTGTATATGGACATACACTTGATTATTGGATAATTTGATATATAGAAGTTGACAATCAAATTTAATTGCCTCCTCATGTGCATAATTAAACTCTTTGAAAATTTAATCAAGTGAGCAATGGTTAAATATCTTGATGTACAATAGCATAAAAAAGAATGGTTATATTATGTAGTTTTATTCATATTGCTGATTACATTGCATTGCACATCTTTCAAACTCAAAGCATTACTTCACATTGCATAAGTAACAACTAGATGCTGATAGATGAAAAAATTTCAATTACAATATAGTTTTTACAAATTCAACTTATGCAATTACTTCACATTACATAACTAATAATTAAAAATTTATTCATATTATTGATTACATTACATTGCACATCTTTCAAACTCAAAGCATTACTTCACATTGCATAAGTAACAACTAGATGTTGATAGATGAAAATATTTCAATTACAGGCCTACTTCCCCCTCATTCCACACACTATGCAACCATTTACTTGCGGTGTAGGGGCCGAAGAATGGAGAAAAAATGTAAAAATAATATATATATATATGCAGCCTAGAAGCATGAATTAGTACCAATATTAATGCATCACCATTGATTACCTTGAAGTAGAGATTTGAATCAGCATCATTCTTTAAGAAGCCTAAACTAGATAGGTATCGATCAATCCTTTCGTACCATGCATGAGGAGCTTGCTTAAGACCATACAAGGCCTTCTTCAACTTACACACATGTGACTCCTTCCCATGAACCTCAAAACCATCAGGTTGCTCGACGTAAACTTCTTCCTCAATCATGCCATTGAGAAAAGTTGTCTTCACGTCCATTTGATGAATCTTCCATCCTCTTGATGCAACAAGGGCAATGATAGTTCTAACAGAAGTGTAATGAGCAACAAGAGCAAATGTTTCTTCATAATCAACTCCCTCTTTCTGAGAAAACCACTATCGATCAGCCAAGTGTTGGTGTCAGTGGGTACATTGCTTGACAGTGCTGAGCAAAACAAATATTCATTCTTCTGTGGAGAAACATCATCTACATTTGCAATGGAGGCTTGATGCTTAGGTCTATCTAAACAATGTTTGGAAAAGTGACCAAACTTATCACACATAAAGTATTGAATCTTGGACAAGTATCGCTTCTTCTTGGAAGGGGGAGCACCATCATCTCCTTTGTCTCGATTCCTCTTGAAGAATCCCTTCTTTCCACTTCTTCCTTTCTTCTTCGAAGGTTGGGCAGAAAGAACATGAATCTCTTCATAAGTAGAATTTTGGCCAACACCTCTAACCATCAATCTTGATGCATAATAAATGCAATCGGCCCTCAAACAATCAAACTTCAGGAGTTTGGACCTTGCACTAATTCCTTGAATATAGGACTCCTTAGACAATGGCAAAGCATTGAGGGCAAGCATTGTCAAATCCTTATCTTTAACCTATTGATGCGTGTTTTATGACACACTCATACATCAGAATAAAAATTCCCAGAGACACCCTATCCTCTCTTGAAAAACCACCCCGTATGCTAAGATTGCGAGAAGATCATATGGCGATTCCAAGGTTTCTTATGTCAGGTCTTGACGTGTGGTAAGATGAATGGGCGTTGTGATTTTCTAGTAATCACAAGGGGAATTACGCTGGATTTTTTCAATTCACAATGAAGGTCTGGAAGATGAAGCTCTTTTATTTGGGTTGCAGATCAAACAAACTGAAAAAGGAGACAGGGGGTCAAAAGTTCTAATCTACTTCCTAAGAAACAAGGGTGGACTTTCCTTTATGTATTGCTAGCGGACTTTGCTTTATACCAAGCCATTGATTATTTCCTTGTAGCGGACTTGGCTATATTGTATGCCACTTTTGTATGGCTGGGTGGGCTTAGTCTTAGCAAGTGCCATGTTTTACTCTTGAAGCAGACTCTACTCTCCTCTTTGCTAGCGGACTTCCTTCTCTCTTTTCCAAGCTATGTCATGTGCTGGAATAGCTGGAAGAGATTGACGAAGCTGCTAACATCAACAAAATTGTGGTAGCTTGATACATAGAGTCTATTGATGCCAGGGTTCAATTTGTATGATATTGAGAGTGGTAGCTTAATATAGGTCCACAATACCTTTTTGTAATATCATAGAATAGGGCTCATAGACTGAACTCCAGTCAAAATGTCTCTCAAATGCACAAAAAAGAATGAAATTACTTCAAACCAAGTTTGTGAAGAAGTTAACTCTGTTGCCCACTAGTTTCCCTTAAGAGTCCAAAGTGCTAAAAGGAAACAATTTTTGAAGGGCTATTTCTCAGAGACCGTGAGGCATACAGATTCTCTGTCAAAGGCTATGGGATCATGTTGGGACCATCTACAAAAACCTCTCTCATTTTTTGCTATCTCGGAGGCATTTTCTTGTGG
>VDFB02247518.1:0-13902 GCA_007258455.2 Sequoia sempervirens | reverse complement strand
TTGTTAATTAATTAAATATAAATTATTTAATTAATCCCCTAAAGCCATCTACATATAAATAAATTTAATTATTTATTTATATTGTTCACTTTTGTAAATTCTTCTACCTTAATTAAATAAATAACTTTATTTAATTATTACCATCTTCCATATTCCTCTTAATTAAATTAAATAAATTTTATAATTTATTTATATTACTATCATGTTATTCCAAATTTTGAATATTTGAATTCAAATAATGGAATATTCTCTCAAACACTTATTCCATTAGTTAAATTAAATATTTCTAATATTTAATTACCTTCTAATTTCATCTTCACACATAATTAAATATTACTTATTTAATTATGTAAACTTCTAATTTCATCTTCACACATAATTAAATAAGTTTATTTATTTAATTATGAAATTCATTCTTAACTCATTCTTCGAATGGAAACTTTCCTTCGGATCTAACTGAGAAAATTTGTGAAGAGGAAACCTTCTATTTCTCTCTCAACTTTCAAAAAATCCCTCACCGTTCATCCCAACAAGCTTGATCTGAACCGTTGATCATAATAGCCAATCAAGTTCTTTCGAAAACCTTTTAAATACATGTTCAAACCCAAGCATTGGTTAGACACGCACGCATATGCAATTACGCTAACACTTTTGTATCTTCAACATCTTTATCAATATCCATATCTTAGCAATCATTTTATCACAGCAGTAGCATAATCTTTCATTTTAGCATAGTATGCATATTTAAATCTCATTCTCTAGTAGTCCATTTCGTTGAGCTTAGCACATGAAATATGAGAGCAACTTGAACTAACAAAACGCTGGAGATAGAGAGCAATAAGACGACTTTAAAGAATCTACCATAAAGAGTTTGTTTAAATCTTCTTTTAGTTTCTTTGATATAAGTTTTTATTGATTGTGTTTTGAATTCATTAATTTTAACCATATTTTCATACACATAAAATGGCGCCCACCGTGGGGCCCTACCCCGATTTTGACCTTTTTTTGTAGAGTGTTCTGACAGGTTTCCACGTTCTGGAGTTTGGCTTTTAGAAAAAAATTGTGTTTTATCGCATCCGACACCTTTCTGCAGTGCATCTGGGAAGTTAATATTTTTGTTTTGCAGGAAATTTCAGCACATCTAGGGATTGTTTCAGTGCTTCTGAGGGTTAATTTAGCGCATTTAAGGACTGTTTTAGTGCATATAGTCTCATATCATTTAGAGTTAAATCTGCACTTAATTTACAGTAGCGCATTTAAGGACTATTTTAGCACATATAGGGTCTGTTTCTGTGCATTTAAGGTAGATTGTAGAGCATCCATGTTGCATTATTTACACAGTTAAATTTGCATTTATTTAAAGTCACACATTTAAGGATTGTTTTAGCGCATTTAGGAATTTTATGTAGTGCATATGAGGTCTGTTTCTATGCATCTAAGGTCTGTTCATGTGCATCTGTTGACTATTTTAGCACATATACTGTCTGTTTCGGCGCATTTGGATTGTAACACAAAAATAGTATTCTGAGTCTAACGCATTTCGTAGACAGAATCTTTTCTGGTTTAAAATGAATCAATCTAGGATAGTCACCACACTTTGATCATGCAGTTAAAATAAACCCCATTTCTGTTGTGAAGCAATATCTTCACTTAGCTTAAATCTTTGTGATTTGGTGCATTAAAATGAATCTGTTTACTTTGCTTAATTGTGCTTGAAAGTGGTAGGTGACTATGCTCTCACCCTGTGCAAACTAGGTGATCAAAAAGCTAGACCCACTATATCCCTGTGTAACCCTGATGCAATAACCAAAGTATCCTCTCCCCTTGCACAGTGATGCGATCATGGGTGTAAGAGAAACAATTATTGTCTCTAGAAATTGGGCCTGCCTAGGGATTTCATCACCCCAACATGACTCAAACCAGCAATGGAGCTAAGGCCAAGCTACCCCCAACCGGTATACAAATGTGAATCTTAAGGGAAAACCTAAGATTACGAGTGCGTATGTGTCATACAGACAGAGTAATACTCCCATAAACCCTATTGAGTTTAACCTCTTCAGGCTAGAGTGCCACCTAAATTGGTGATTAATCTCTTGCCCCATGTATGGCCACCAACGGGCTCCCACTAAACACCATTGCTCTTAGTGGCAAACCAAAAAACCTTCTATTTGCTAGCACAGCACCTGGCCGGTGTGGAAGGCATCCACACTTTCACAAATTTAGTAGAGGTGATCAATCCGCCAATGGAGCCATGGGACAAGTTTGGTTGGCCCGACAAGAGAGTGCAATCTATAAGGGGAGCCCGTGGTGGTAAGCTCGGACCACACGCTAACATATGTAGTTGGGGAAACCCACGTGGAATCTAGCGAATATTGTCCTAGCTTTGCCATAGGATGTGCTTTCTTTATCTATGTTTGGTTACATTCCATTTAATTCAGAGTATTTTCTATGTTTTCATTCACATTAATTCAGATAAAAGATCATCCAAAATGAACATGGAAAACAACAACTGAAATCATTCAAAAATAGTTCATATCTTTGGTCCAGTAAACATATTGACACTTATCCCATGCTTAGAAAGTGGAAATCAACAAAGTTTGTCAAGAAATCAGTTTCCACTAGGATCAAGAAACCCAAGAAACATTTAGGGTACAAGAAAGCATTGCAAAAAAGGAATTTTTTGTACAAAAGTTGACATGTCTTGCTTCATTACCGTGGATTTCTTCATAGATACGAAGATTTTGTTAGGGGATTCACTGACAAGTATGTTGTAGAGCCTTTGGATTCTCGAGCTTATTATTAGAGATTAGCTCTATCTCAGTGGCCTAATTTTAATCAACCTCTTGAGTTTGACAATATACCACAACCTTCTATAGAATATCCTTCACATCCCAATCAAATCCTTCAGTGATTTTAAAACTCTTCTTCAAAAACAAAGATCAAATCTTTAAGAGTGCACCTTTCAAATAAATTTATAATTATTGATTCAACTTCCCCAACAAGATTCTGACATCCTTCATCATTGGAAGCCACAATCAAAAATTAGGAACATCTTTGATCATATCATAGGATTCACATCTTATCATATCAAGATATCATCATCACTACACTTATTAGAATTGTGATCTAAGTTTAGAAGTATTCTTCAAAATCATATGCCTATCTCCACAAGATCTCAATACAATAAATTGAAGGATGAAATCCAACAAGAAGGTCATACCCAAAACATTCAAGAAGCAGGTGAAAGCAGTAATCCTCTTTACAATATCAGTCGTAATCCACTTTTCAACAATGATATGGATAACAGAGAAGAAAATCCTTTCCACCACTACAGCGACATGAGAAAAACCCATATAGATAGTGATGATGAATGAGATGAGGAACATCTTAGAGAGGATGAACAAGATCCTAAATTTCAAAAATCCATAGAAAAGATCTTGCAGCACGATAAAGAAAAATACTTCCTCTATCTAGCTGACCAAGGAGCTAAATTGCCTCATGACTTTGACACTGAGAATTTGAAGAGAAAACCTAAGGAAATACCCCTATTAGATCTTAGTGCTTTGACTCAACAAATCAAAGCACTTCAAGGAAAAATTAAAGAGTTACAAGGGGGAACCACAACAAAAAAAATACTCTTGAGGACATTTGTCCTTATCCCTTCAATCGAAGTCTAAACATGATTCCATTTCCCAAACATTGTGAAATTCCAAAATTTGATCATTATAATGGGAAATCAGATCCAATCAATCATGTTAGAGACTTCTAAAACATGACTTTAGAGTTCACTCATGAGGACACTTACCTGATGCTTTTGTTTCCTAGGAGTCTTGGAGGTCACTCTATGGAATGGCTATCAAAAATCACACCTCTTGTCAAAACATTCGAAGAATTAATCAATTTTTTTATATCACAATACACGTACAACATCCAACACCAAATCACCATGATAGATCTTTGCAAAGTTGTGAAAAAATCAGGTGAATCTTTCATTAATTTTCTTTAGAGATGGAGAAGAATGTTCGCCAGATATCCGTGTCTTGTTCCTGAAAAGGAAAAGATGGCCACTTTCATTAACAGCTTGAACTCAAAGATGAGCTATCATTTGAACTTACATTGTCCTCCCTCTTTTGAGAAATTGATTGAAGATGCTATAACCATTGAAAGTGCTTTGGTCAAAAGAGGAATCATAAAATTGGAGAAAGACAATCCTGGCTCATCCAATCATCATAACAATCAAGACAAGTCTAAATTTTGGACTCGCAACAAGAACATAGTGAATGATGGTGTTGTTGATGTGAATCATGTCTTGACCAAGCCATTTTTCCTTAGTACTCCAAATACTCTGCGCAACAACAATTATAACAATGTCAACTCGGTTGCAAATCCAGGAAACAATCCTCCTCTAAGGAACAATGCAAATCAAAATTATACTCCCAATCAAGGGACTGCCAAAAATCAAGGTTACCGGGGAACCAATAACAATAGAAACTCCTTAGGGAATACCTCGAATAAAAATCCACAACGATTTTCATTCTTCTCCAATAGAAGAACTTACACTCCACTAGGTCAATCTTTGGAATCTGCATTCAAAGAGTTGATGGCTAAGAATGCCATTTCCTTGCCACCCCAACAAAACTATGAACCCAGTGTGAAGCCTCCATCATGGAATGAGGCATACTATTGTGACTATCATCAGTGCAAAGGTCATTGCACAAATAACTGTCAAGCCTTGAAGAATACCATTCAAGACTTAGTCGAAAATGGCACAATCACAATAGAAGGACATCAACAATCAAATAAAGATCACCAAGCACTTCACAACCCTTTCCCCAATTATCAAAAAGGTGAATCTTTAGGAAAAAGTGTAAATCATATTGAGGATCCGATAATCAATCATATCTACACTGATGATGAGCGGATCAATGTTATAAAAGTCAAGGAAAAGAAGGAATATATGGAGGTCAACGCAACAACAAGGGCATAAGCCAAAGTTGTCTTAAAGGGTGCCTCCTCAAAATCCACTAGACCTACACCTCAACATCAATATGATTTATTCAACCAACTTCAGAAAACTCCTGCTCAAATTTCTATCTTAGAACTCTTGAAGATTTCCCCAGCACATAAAGAAATTCTTGAAAAGGCCCTCGTCAAAACAAATGTATCCACTGATTTGGATGTGGACCAATTTCAAGCCATGGTAGGACACTTTTCTTCACCTACGTGCCTTTCATTTTTTGAAAAAGATGATGCTTCCATAACTCATCCCCATAATTCCTCATTATATTTAGAAGTCATGGTTCACAAGTTTCATGTCAGACGAGTTCTAATAGACGGAGGTGTTGGTTTAAACATATGTACCATGAAGTTGGTTAAAGCTTTAGGATTTTTTGAGGATTCCATTGATTTCAGAAGGAAGATTACCATTAAATCTTATGATGATGAAGAAAGAGCATCCAAGGGTCTAATAATGCTGCCAATCAGAGTGGGCACTATTATCAAAAATACCTTCTATCAAGTACTAGATCGTGATCTTGCATACATCTTTTTGGGTCATCCTTGGATCCACGAAATGCAAGTTGTCCCATCCACATATCATCAATGTCTTAAATTTCCTTATGATGGACATGAAATCATGATATCAGCTGATAATTCAAATGTTGAAACTTGTGCCAACATAAAAGCCAGTCAAGATACTTTGGTTCCTAACAATCGAGAAGCTCGTGCTAGTACTTCTCTCAAGATTGACACACAAATCAGTCAATTAACCAATAGTTTTGACAAGAAATTGAAATTTAAGGACCATGGAGTTAGGGAATACTCCCTCTGTTTGGCTAATTTACCTACATCACCTCAATCACATGGACAACCATCTATCATGCAACATCAAATATCAACAGCATCAACATCAACACAGCCACACACAGAGCCAAGCATAAAGTTTAATGGATGATTCATCAAGGAGAAATTCCCCATGGAAGATCCTGAAGATAGAGAAATCCTAAACTGGCTCTATAAAGATGAAGATGAAACAATGCTTAATGTCAAATTTCCAACAGATAGATATGGAAAAGGGTATGCAATCATGCAAAAGATGGGATATGATGGTAATGGTCCTATTGGGAAGAGGAAGGAAGGAGTAGTTGAACCTATAAATCCTCCAGGACTTGCTGCAAAAGAGAAAACCGGATTAGGTTATGATGCTAACCAACTCAAAAAAGAAGCGGAAACATCTAAAACAACCCTCATAGCTCTCAAAAAATGCAGTGTTTGAAACCACTAAAGGCCGCGTTTTCAAGCTTTCACAACATTTTAGGGTAATAGACAAGGTCAAATGAATAAAACCTCTACTCAAAAGGCTGCACCTAGGTGGGTGTACCTTTATGAATTGAGCATACTTGACTTATGATCTCTGTTGCACTGATTTTTCCACAATGGCAGATGGGAGTGAAAAAATGAAATCAAATTTGATATGAATTGTATACCAATGTTTAAAACTAAATCCTAATATGTTCAGTTAACAAATGTAAAGAAAGTAAATGAATCTAAATGGTGAAATGCGTAATTTGAAGTGCCTTATTGGGTATGTGGGAGTCAAATGAAATCTCAGATGAGCAACTCTTCTTTGACAAAAACTCAAAATTGTTTGGCATATGTTTTTATAACTTGTATAAACATGCAAGACCCGTGGACTACTAAGTTCTAAATTTTAATAATCCAAATGAATTTCCCTGATTACTGTGACCAACCAAAAGGATTTAATCTCCTCTTGAAAGAATCAATCAGTTAACCACACAGAAACAACAAATGTGCCCTGATAAATTGAATATAAACTTGTTACACCAATTTAAACAACTAGAAAGCATCAATCTTGGAGACAACTTAGTAATACTTTTGATAAATCTAACAGACAATTGACATCAGAAATGAGCTACAACATCAACTGATTCTCATTAAAAACTCCATTTTGAAAACATGCATCATGATCTCTATTATGTGGAAAAAATCCTATCCCACTATATATTCTCTACCTTATCTACTCTAAAAATCTGAAAAAATCCCCCTATTCACAATCGGGAATGAACATTTATCTGCCAGCATCTGAACAGACACATCATTTCATATTCCAATGTAGGCGAACAGTTGCAATCGGGAAAATCCATGTCGGCTTGCAACTGCAATTAGAAATTCTCATGTCGGCCACAGTGTCAAATATTTTGTTAATCATCACTGAACAGTCACTAAGACAACTCTGTAAGTATGCCGAAGGCAATAATATTGCTGGTCATCCCGTGTTCCTATTCGCTTTTGCCATGACCCTTTGTTATCGTGAGATATCCTCATAGACGCCTATGTCTCAATCGGTGACATACTTTTCTCATTACATGGCCCCAATCGCTAAGACATAAGAATATCTTTCACCGATGTGTTCTTTTTGTTTTGTCTGCTTCACTATGACTTTATGATGTTGGTGAGAGGTCACACAAATCACTTCATGTTTCCCCGAGAGCCATCCCTCCATCCTGTGTTGCCGAGACAAATCTATTCTCTCACTGAAATGTAATCTTCATTCGCCATCGCCAAGACAACTCATAGTCGGGGAGACACTATATAGATTATCCTTTGTCTTATCGAAAGCCCCGAGCTCACTTTAGATCGCCAAGAGAAAGCAATTCTCACACCAACATAGTCCCATTTGTATTCCATCAGCGAGACCGAAGGTCACTCGCCAAGATATTATATTGATGCCCATTATCTTACCGAGATTTCCTTTGCTGGCCGAGATCCTTTGAATTCGCTATGACTTTATATCAAATTCATTCAGTCTAGCTGAAGTGTTTATCTTTATTGTCAGTCGGCAAAATAAAGTAAGATTGCCAAGACAATATATCAAAGAATATTTCTCACCGATGAGCATCCCCCACCGCCGGTCAGTGAGACAATAAGGTCTTGCCAAGACCCTATCCTGAAAGCAACCTATTTGGCCAAAGTAAATCCATAATGAGCTAATTGGTGAGACACATCAAGTTCGTTGTAACATTACACCGATAGCAATTAGTTTGGCCGAAATGACCCTTCTATGTGATGTCGGCGAGACCGAAGGTCACTCACCGAGACCTCATCTCGATAGCTCCAACTCTTACCAATATGAATCCTCCCACCACCAGTTGATAAGACAAAAGACATTCGCCAATACATAATGCTGATACCATTTTTCTCTCACTGATGAACCTCTTTATGCATTAGTTGAGGAAACATATTGAATTCGATAAGACACTACCTCGATGACCAAACTCCTGCCGATAGGTTCCTCCTTGGTCACCGAAACAATGAAAGAGTCCCCTCAAAAGGTGAATGCACATGACCTATGATCGTTGAGACATCAAAGAAGTCTTGCCGATAGACTTGAAGCATACAAATTTTAGCACAAAAACAACATGGGTCATGGAGACAGCGATGAACCTATGCCGATAGGAACTGGAATATGGAAAATGCATGACCCGATGGATTTTGTGGGGCTACATGGGAAAAATGCAAGCAAAATTTACTGCAGGGACTTATTTGGAAAAAATATGAATGTGAACAATATGTAAAATCATCACCCTTTACAATTCCAATAGTGGCCTCACCGAGATGAATGATAGTAAGATCATTGCAAGGATCCAGAACTTTGGGTGAGTAGACTAGACACAAAATGATGAGTAGTGAGAAAAAATGGAATGAATGGCAATGGAAATTAATGCAAAATGGAGATGGAGAAAACCCTAAACTACTATACATGGAAAATAATTTTAAAGAGGATCATCAAGAGTTGTCCATGCACTAGCAACCCTTAATCCTCTATGTGACTCAAGAGAAAAAAATGTTTCAGAAATTTCCCATGTATAGGAAATTCCTGATCTTCACCAGCCATATTCTGTAGATAGTATGAGTCTTCGCCTTTCTTTCCAACCACAACAAAAGGTACCAACCATAAAGCTTCAAATTTACCATGCTTGCCCTTCTCCCGGCACCTTGTGTTCCACATCAGTACCAGATCACTTTCTTCAAATTTCCTATCCTTTGCTTTTTTGTCAAATAGATATTTCATCTATGTCTGTAACTTTATGTTGTGATTTTGGGAAACTCTCCTTATTTCATCAAGTTTAGCTAGTTGCTCCATTCTTTCCTCCATAGGTTCAGGAACATCCAAATCTTCCTGAAGGATAAACTTATAGACTGGTAACAAATTCTACAAAGGCATCCTGGCCTGTGTTCCATACACTAATTCGAATGGGGACTTCCCAATTGCCTTCTTCATAGTGATTCTATCAACCCATATAGCCAGTCTTAATTTTGAATCCCAAGCTTTCTTGTTCAGATCTAACATTCTTCTTATAATTTTTAGAAGACTCTTATTACTAGACTCTGCTTGACCATTAGCCTGTGGATGATAAGGGGCTGCATAAGAAATGGCAATACCATATGTGCTACATAAATTTTTGAATTCATCTGATCTGAAACACATCCCATTGTTAGTGATCAATCTTATTGATGTACCAAATCTAGTAATGATGTTGTCCATTAGAAAATTTCTCACAACTCTACTTGTATCTTGTTTAGTTGGGATTGCTTCTACCATTTGGTAAAATAATTGGCCACCAAGATCCACCTATGTCCACCACTTGACTTTTCTTTGTATCTTCTCCACGAAATCAATTCTATTGATGAAAGGCATCGACCAGAAGGGTCGGCGGCGTGCTCCCTGATACTTCAATTTTCTAGAGAATTTCTGGTAGGCTTCACACTTTCTTATATATGTAAAAGAATCATTAAAGACCTTTGGCCAGTAATAACCTACCCTAAGAATTTTATACACAGTTGTCTTGGCTGAGTAATGTCCACCACAAACCCCTTCATGCATTTCACTTAAGACATGCCTAGCTTGTGATTCGTCCATACATAACAATAGTATACCATCCTTGTTCTTCCAAAATAGATCTCCATCCATAAAAACATACTTAGATGCCTACAACTTCAGCATTCTTTTATGGATTTCATTCAATCCCTCTAGACACTTCATGTATTTAAGATAATGCATAACAGTTGTATACCATTGAGTATGCTCAATGCTTGCAATTGCAGTTCCTTCTTCAACATTACAGATTTGATTTGCCTCAATAGTCAATTCTATCATCAACCTAGCCAAGCCTTGACCTCTCACAAGTTTGGTAATCTATATCTCCATGTCAAACTCCTGAATCTTGTTAATCCATTTGCATCTTTTTCCTGTCACTTCAGATTGTGTCAGAATATCCTTGATAGTTGCATGAGGAACATAAGCAACCACCTTTGCTCCAACAAGATATGGCCTAAAAGCTTTTACAGCTTTCACTAGTGCAAATGCCTATTTTTCCATTATATCATACTTTAATTCAGACCCTGTAATGACTTACTAAAGAAGGAGACAAGATTTTCATGACCATCCTCATTCTTTTGCAACATAACAGCAGCAATAGTATGCATTGAGGCAAATGAAAATATCTGGAAAGGCTTTGTAAAATTCAAAGACTTAAGGACAGGAGCTTCTTTGATGGCCCGTTTGATAGTTACAAAAGCTTCCAAAGCCTCTGTAGTCTATTCTACCTTTTTTCCTTTCTTCAACATCTTTGATATGGGTTTTATGATCTCAACAAAGTTAGAAACAAATCTCCTAACAAAATTAATCTGTCCAAAGAATGACTCTATAGCCTTGATAGTTTTAGGGACAAGAATTTTATCAATAGCCTCAACCCTCTCAAGATTTGTCCTTATCCCTTCTTTTGAAACAATGTGTCACAAGAGCTTACCCTCTGTAACTACAAAATGACACTTCTTAGGATTCAAGCTAATACCATATTCAAGATCTTTTATAAATACCTTTTTCCAGATGATGAACATGATCTTTAGCCTTCTTTGAGTAAGCAGTGAGGTCATCCTGATACACCACCATGATAACATTGATCAAATCTGCAAATGCCACATCCATAGCTCTTTGGAAGGTTTCCCCTACATTGGTGATACCAAATGGAATTCTTATGTATACATGCATTCCCCAAGGAGTTGTAAATGTTGTCTTATATTGCTCAGATTCCTTGACCATAACCTGGTTATACCCTGAAAACCCATCCATCATAGACAACAGTTCACACCCTGTCACCTTATGCAATATAGCCTCCATATTGGGTAGAGGGTAATTATCTTTGAGGGATGCTATGTTTAGATTTCTAAAATCTGACACATAGCCTGATATTCCATTTTCTTTCTCACGTGACCAAGTTTGAGTTCCACGCTTGAATGTTTGATTGGTTTTATCGATTCCCATCCCGAAGCTTTGTGAATTTTCCCAGATCTTAGGGTTCCAATGTTGATTTATGAGCCTTTTTTCTCAATGGCTTAGCATCTGGCTTCAATGGTATTTCATGCTGAAACAAATCTTCCCTCTATGCTTTTAGATCTTCATAAGACCAAGCAAATACATGTTTATATTTTCTCAGCAACTCTATCAGCATTCTTCTAATTGTAGGGCTTGTCTTCTTCCCTATGTACACCTTTCTTGGTGTCATCTCAGTCCCCAAGTTAATCTCTTCAATATCCCCCCTATTTACTGGTGCTTGCATTATGAGGGATCGATCATTTCCATCATACAATCTCCAATGCCACTAAGCCTTTAGAAGCTTATTTATTTTGAGCTATAAGATTTCTTTTTCAAATACCGCTTGTTTCCCATCCACTTCTTCAACCAAGGTGTTGAAGTCAATTTCTTGGGCTTCATACTGATCTATACAGTGGAGGAATTTTAAAAGATCAGTATCATCATTAAAGACTTTCCAACTATATACATTATCAGGCATAGCAGGCCTTGTCTTGAATTCAATTTGTGATACCCCAGCCAATGTAATATCATCTCTTTTCAGTGCTACATTTGCTAGAAAATCAGCCATTATGTTCTTTGATCTATCTATCCACTCAATTGAGAAGGCATCAAACAACTCAATTGTATCCCATACAACATTTCTGTATTGCTTCAATCTTTTATGTTTTGCTGCATACTTTGACTTAATTTGTGAAACAACCAACTCAGAATCCCCTAGAACAGTCAGCAACTTGATTTTGTGTTTCACAACTATATGCAAACCTGTTAGCAGAGCTTCATACTCCACAACATTGTTTGTACATTCAAATGCTAACATAAATGAATACTTAAATGTAACACCCCCAGGTGAAACAAATAATATCCCTACTCCATTACCTTCTTGACTGCAAGCTCCATCAAAGTACATCTTCCACACACCGTTGGAGTTTTGTGCAGCATGCTTCTCAATTGGATCACTATTGATCAACTCTGGCTGGGCTGGTTCTATACTAAAACTCCCAAGATAAACATCACAAAAACAATTGATCTGATTTTGTGGTACATAATCAACAAGCTGATTCATCCTTGGCTCCCTGTACAACTTCACCTCTTGGCCATTTACCGGAATTGTTGCATAAGATAGATCAAACTAAACATTCCCACCAACAGTTGCTGTCCACTGTCTTGATAAAAGCATACCAAACTGAGGAGGGGTGTCTATTACTATTATATCAATATTATAGGCCACTTGAGGATAAGCAGATAGCTTGACTTCAACATCTTTCATTATACCCACCACAGGAACAAGTCAGTTATCCATTGCATAGCACTTACCTTCATATGTATCCACCCTCATGCCTAGTTTCATCACTCCTACTGGCATAATATTTATAGCAGCACCAGAATCTATCATGCAATTCCTTAACAATTTTTTATTTATGAGTAAGGTAGTGAAGAAAGGATCGACCTGTAGGGAACTTGTCAATACATTACTCAAGCAGATTTTTGAGATATTTACTTCCTCTTGCTTACTACTTGCTTTAGTAGCCACCTTGTTTTCAGAATTCACATGCTTTTCATTTGTTATCAATTGGACAACATTGTCTCTGTATTCCTTAATCTTCATCATCTCAAGTAGTGGAATAGACATCTTTACCTGAGATAAAGCCTGAGTGAAGTCAAAAGAAGAACTCTCCATTTTAACCATTTTCTTTTGTTCTGGCGCTTCTCCTCTATTTTCTTCCTTTTCTCTTTTTCCTGGTTGATCAGGGTTTTGCATTTCTTTGTGTAATTCCTTCACTTCCTCCTTGTGGACAGGCTTCTGTTTACTTTCATCATATTGTTTATTTTCAGTTTTCTTCGAAGCTCCTTGTGTCATTTTTTGATCCTTCGTAAAGATTCCCCTAGGGACACCTTCCTTCTCATTTACTGTCCTATTTCTCAAACAGTACTTACTCCTTGCTTCTTCAACTGCAGCAATAGTTAATCTCTCTATCTCCTCTTTAGTGAGTTTCCTTATGCTTCCCTGAGTAGGCATCTCATCAGAATATTGCTCTGTATAATTTTCCTCAAAGTCAGAAAGGATCTATTGTTTAGCCATATGGACATTGTATTTCTGATTTGAAACATCATACTCATAACCTTCATCCTCTGAAGATGAGAACCCCTCCTCCACATGGTGAAAAGTGTTTGAAGTCAAGTACACTTTATGATCTTCTCAACTATTTCCCATCAACATTCCTTCCTCTTGCATTCTTTGGGCTACAACACAATAATCTGGGGAATGTGGCTTATCACAAACTTCACAGAAATAATTGTTATTTACCATATAGGCTCCCTTCTTTCTCAATGGATCAGGAGTTTCTTTGTTTCTAGGCCTATTTGTTATAGGTTTTCCATCCTTCAAATTTTTGTTATAAGGCATGTCATGCAGCCTAGGCCTTTCATTCCTATGTGTTCTCTTGTTTTGTATTGATGATTATTGGTTTGTTGGGGAGCCCTATGATTGTCTCTTTTATCAATTATCC
>VDFB02247516.1:0-17557 GCA_007258455.2 Sequoia sempervirens | reverse complement strand
AGTCTCAGGGACAGCTATGATGTCTACTGGCAAAGGTAGATTGACAATAATGATAATGCTCCAGGACATTCAAGGCAGCTCGATGGAAGTTCAAAGGTGGACACGGAGGCCAAAAGTTATTGTGATGGTTGCAAAAGATCTAAGGGCTACTCCTGAGGGTGATCCTTCACCAACATGGACAACGGGGATGCACATTGAATGTATCATTAACTTCATTCCAAAAAGATCTAAGGGCCAACCCTTCTGAAGTGGGATATTTTTGTAAACCCTAAAATAGGGGCCAGCACATTCTTTTTGGGCAATTTCTGTATATATGGAATTTTTGCCTCTTTTTTGAAGGAGATTTTTTAGAGAGATGAGGAGTAGTAGAGAAAAAGGAGATACATAGAGAGAGAGTAGATTTTCAAAAAATAGGAATTTTCTAAAAGTAGAAAACTTAAAAGTAGAATAGAGTAGGAGTTAGATTCAACAGAGGCAGTAATGTATCTTTCAAATTTTCTTAGTATAGATGGAGATGATTTGAAGACATGGATTTTCTATACACTGGTGATTGTGCCAGCTTTGTAAATGTTGCTTATTTGTTTCATAAATAGTAGAAGCAGCCAGATTTAAATCTACTTCATATTATGCTTCAGAATGGTAGTTATCTTGGGTTAATCATTTGATTTGCAAAGCTTTCAAGGAATGAAACTTTATTTTATGTTTTGTCTAAATGGTGATTTCCAATCTGTTGTTGAAGTTAGCACTGTGAATGAATGAAATTGTGTGTTAATCACAAGTTAATTTTGTTCTCCAGTTTTAGTTAGCAATTCCTTGAAAGGTAACAAGTCTGGTTAAGTTGGATGAATTAATATTCTCTTCAGTTCCAAAGCTTTGATCTATCTTTTTCTGTTTCTTTAAAAACCCAAGTTAAAGTAGGTTTGAATTTATGTTTGATCTTAAAACAATCCAGAAGCTCAACACTAGCAGGCCCCTTGAACATTATAGTTCACATCAACCATTGAGTGAAATCAGCACAGTCGAGAACCGATTACCAAGACCTTGGGAGTTAGATATCCATGCGTTATTCTTTCTCTTTCAGGAGAGCATAATAGTAATATTTTGTTTACTGTTGTTGTGCTATTTTGACCATCAACACAACTTCCTTATTAGTTCATTCAAATATCTTTGATATTAGTTAAGATTCTTAAAATTTTACTAGAACTCTTCCTTTTCCTCATCTATCATTTTCTTCTTTCTTTTACCTCTCTCAACCATAGCCTCTCTTTCCATGTTCATATACTTAGTGCTCAGACCCTTAGCCTATGATTTCCTTTGCTCTCATCTAAAATATTAGTCCTTTATCATGGGGAAACATAAATCATCAAGATACCCTTCAAGATGGCAATATCTTCTACTTTAATATGATTGTAATATCCCTAATACTTATTATGTGTGTGAATATTTAGGGTGGTTTTATTATTTAAATTTAAATTTAGTGAACCTATAATTTATTTTAAAACCCTAATATTTGTCCTTGATGATTTACCTTCGATTTCTTACATAGCACCCAAATATGGTAAAATATCAATTATTCATGAGTTCATAAATTACTAGTAACTCAAAATTTATAAAATAAAGAGAAATATTTATAAATATCTTGGGATAAAAATAATTTTTTAATATTAAATTAATTTACTTGATACAAGGAACAGACATTATAACCACAACAACAACTAGTACAATGACTACAAGAGCAATAAAATAATTTGAAATCACCCTACAATTGCTTACAATAATTTTCCTATGTACTTGATGCAATACAAGTCAAATCTATAATAATGGAGTTTTTTCTCATGAACTTTGGTGAAGTCGATTTGCCTAATCTAAGGGTTTTCATCCTTAGGCTTATAGACCAAAGGGTTTTTATACCCTTTGTTGCATTGTAGATCTTAAGGTTTTCATACTCAAGTCTAGCATTCTAAACACATGCTCTAAGTAGTAGTTGTTAGAGTTTTGATATAGGCAGTAAGAATAAATCCTCAAAAACATGGCTAACCTTTTTTATATTACTTGGATCAATAGTCAAAAGGATTTTGTACCCAAAATAATGGTTAGGATCTTGTATAGATCATAGATAGCTAATAATACAACCACCACATTAATGGTGTCCAAGGATTAGGTGGCTAGTTGAGTTGTGCAATCAAAATAGCTCCCTTTTTCCCACTTAAGATTTGAATTTTTTTCTTCAACCTTTGCTTGAATTTGCATGTGATTTTGCACCCTTGACATTTGGTAATCATTTTTAGGTAGAAAAATCCCTTTTATAGAAGTGGTGTAGTTAAATATAGCATTGATGGTATTTTGGGTTGTGTAGGGAGGTATAGGTAGATTGAGAAAAATGTAGGGATTTTGGAGTTTAGGGATCAAGGATTATGAATGCTAGACGCCATTGGATGTGAGTCAATAAGTTGAAGGAAAGCATGTCAGTAGGGAGAAGTCCAAAACTTTGATAAGGGAAAAGGAAAGAGCTTAGGGGTTTTAGTGGGGAGGTGTTCCAAGGTAGAAAAGTATGAAAACCTTAAAAAAATATCATATAAAGGAGTTTGAACAAAAATAATCAATACTAGGGACAAAAAGGGGGGAAATCAACCAATATTAACTTACCAAAAATATAAGGGAATGTATTTTTGGTTAACACTTGAATTTTTTGAAGAAATGAATTACATGTACAAAATGATCCCCTTAAAAAGATGAGAATAAAATCTATAGAAAAGAGAGGATGAAGAGAACAAGGCTAGGTGACCACATTGAAAAGAACTTAGAAGGAAAAAATATCATGTAAAGAAAAACTCCCCTAGAAGAGAGAATATAATAGAGACCATGCATTTGACCAATGTGTAGTCTACTATAACAATGGTGGATGTTCAACACTAATTGTTGAAGATGGTCCATGATCATAAAACAACATTTATCCCCTTAGATAGAAATGAACACAAAGTTCTATACAAAAAATATTCCCCTTCTTGAAAGGAATATGAGGGAAGAGGAAAGAAATTGATAATATTTGGAATCTACCCAAATATTTCCATGCTAGTGTTGAAAGGTAGAATCATTTAATAAGGGGTCCTAGGCCAAACTGAAGATGGTGACCTCTCAAAACCATATGAATATTAATGAATAAAAAGTACCAAAGATGTGTAGACAATGACTATTGTGGCTATCATCAAAGGGGAATATTAGATCCTCAATAGTGTCTTTTAATTCTACAAGAAAGGACTCATAAAATAAACAAGTTGGTCAAATGCTCATCGCAAGGAGCTATCTCTAGAAGAAAGGGAAAATTATATTGCACTAAATCACTGCAATTCATGGATGAAGTAACATTGAACTTAGTAGAAGCAAGAGATTGAATATCAAAACATGTCTCTAGAACCTTAGTCAATGAAATGACTTGAAGTTTTAGTTGACCATATTATATCTCCTAAAATTTGTCCATGTCAAATTCCCAAGTATAAATATTGACATAATATACTAATACTAGAATATAAGAGTCATCATCTTCAAGATGATAACTCATATATATAGAAGATGGACCCTCTAAATCTATAATATGAGTTGTATAAGTGGAATAACCAAAGAAAGTCTTTGTATGAGAAGAAGGAGAATTATGAGGTTACTTTGTCATCACAATGTTCAAGCCATTCCCATTTAGCAAGATACTTAGTTATATCATGGGAATATGGTTAAAATATATCAAAGAGTCCATGACAATCCATAATATGATTTTTTGGGGAAAAAAAGTTCATTTAGATCTCCATGCATCTCCCAAATTATAGTCCATAGGAAATGGAGGCACTCAATGTGAATGGTAGCACTCATAGTGTTGATATTTACATAACTTAAACTAATAATGTGACATGATTAATCTTGTCATACCATATATCCTTCCACCAATAAGAACTTGGTTCAAGGACACATCAATAGAGATAGGACAAGAGATGAAGCCACCTAAAATTATTCAAGATAATTTCTTCCCAAAACTTATAGTTTTGTTTGTTCAATTAGATAATGGAAGGATGAACTTCTAAAATACCCATGATTAACTATGCCATTCTCATCAAATTAGTTATAAATTACCACCCAATAAAATAAAATACAAACACATGAATACACCTCATAGAAACCACTCAATCAAGAGATCTTCCAACAAGTATGTAATTTCCCCAATCTATCCCTACACTCTTCAGTGAGAATTAGCCTATTTTTGAAAACCCGTAGGCTAATTAGAAGTGCAAATTAGGGTTTCCTATTTTATAGGAGGTTTCAGTTGAGCTTTTGAAGACTTGCATGAAGGATTTTGGAAGTGAGATTTCTAGGTTTTTGGAGAGCTTAAGAATGAGGTAACATGCATTTCACAAAAATGACATGCATTCCTATCTGGTACCTTGCATGCAGGAAATGTTTCTGGGTTTTTCTAAGTTTTTAGAGATCTCCAAGGGGGTGTAACATGCATTTGATTTTGTCTTGACCTTTCTAGATACTTACTATTTTTAATAAGTCATGATAACTGCTTAGTTGTTGTTCAACTGAAGTTTGCAAACACTTACTATTTATAGAAATTTTCTATTTTTGGTAAGTTCTATTTATGGTAGTGTCCTCCTAGCAGCAACACAGTCATTTCAATCCATCATTCTATTTTTGGCAGTGAGGCAGTTCAATTTGGGGTGTTGGCTTCATCTTTCCTCTTGGAGCTAAGTTTTAATGACTTAGTCATTTTTTTAGTGTTCCTTTTTGGACCTCGTGCCTAGGCGATCAACTTCAAGTTGTTTTAGAAAATGGGACTTCTTAAGTGGATGCCCAAGAGGGAATATTAATGTTTTAAAAGTAGTTTTAATTGCTACTTTATTTGGACACCAAAGTTGTGAAATAAAGTGTTTTATTAATAATTCATTTATTTCAAAAAGGTGGCATTGTTAGAAAACCAAGATCACCTGCATGCAAGATGGACCTGTCACATGCAAAAGATATGAAGAACCAAAGAAGATGTTCTGTAAACCTCAAAGTAAAAATGCATTAAGAGAATCAAGTATTACAAAGAGATCAATCCTTATGAAGGAGATCAAGAAACCCTAAAAGGGAAACCCTAAATGAAACCCTAGTGTGCACACTTAATAATTAATAATTAATTAATTATTAATGTGCCTAAGTTTAGCTTAAGTAATAAAGAGGAATAAGTGACTTAATTAATTAATCAATATGATATAATTAATTAAGCATAATAACTTATTACTCTAACAACATCCCTCTTGGGAAGATGAAATGATGCAGTTCCTTCTTGACAGTTACAAAGGTGATTCAAATGGCAAGAGAAGTCTATTTATTCAAGCCTTGCTCATTCGTTCTTATCTTTTGGAAATTATGATAATGTTATGCTACTGAAATATTTTCAAAGCTTTGCTTTGAGGAATGCATACCTCTTAGCTTCTTCTAGTCTTTGTGCTTGAAAGATAGTACCTAGTTGGACTTACTAAAGACGGTGCTTCACTCAGGAGTATAGATAGAGCTTCAATTTATAATTTATTTAAGCAGATTGCTCTTGTATAATCTATTCTACTATTGTTGGTTCGTGCTTGGCTGTAGTATTTTTTTTCATTCATAGCTCATTGGGTGAATTTCTCTCAGTTTTAGGTATTGGGTCTATGGTTTTCCCTTGCTAGGGCACCCCTTAGCACAAAGTTTCATAATTTTTGAATGTTTCTATGAATTTTTAGAGTTGGTTGCCCCTCTTTGGAGATTGGGGTTCTCACTGTGGTTGCATTAGGAAGCATTCACAAATAATCCAGAGATATTTGGTGAGGTTTCTCCATAGGTACTTGATCGCCCAACTCCTAGCTTCCATTTGCATTTAGTTTCATCTTCATCGGATGTGCTTGGAGATAGATATGAACATTTTGGTGAATTCAATACTGCTAGTCTAATTTTCTATTACATTTTTGTTACTTATTGGATCTGATATACTACTGAATGTGCTTAATTTCTTATCATTTTCATGTTATAATAGTTAGGGAATATTTCTCTAATAATTTGATGTATTTGGAGACAAAAAATTGAATTGTTGTGTAGCTGATTATCTATTTTGAAAAGTTGGTATAGTAGTACTAACAACTATTTATAATCTACACTTTATATTCTTGTTTATACTCCCACTAAAGAATTGGTTGAGTCTGATTTTTACTTTCAGCACTTGTATTTTAATTCCCCCCATTGAATAAGTGGTAGTGTGGATTCATGGTTAGCTTGCTGCCTTATTAATTGATAATATCTCCACTCTCGTCGCATAAGTGATTGTGTTCATAATTTTTGTTCATTCTATGGTAAGCTCGCCGCCTATGTGCAGTTGTAATTACATTCCAGTTTGTTAACGATCTCTAACACTGTACGCTCTCACCTGGCCCACATTGGGATCTTGGTGATCAAAAGGTGAAGGATTACTATTCTTGTTGGTTTATATTTGGAGCTAATGCTAACAATGGTGAAATTGTGTTGATATTTTCAAAAGAAACTTAAGGGGATATTATAGTGGTATTAGAGCCTATTTTCCTGCTATCTAATTAATTCAGTGCTTCAGTTGTCAAATGAGTGATAGAGGAGACATATACTACACCAAAGGACATAACAAAATTCAATTTCAACTTCTAGAAGTTCCTAAAGATGATACATTTTCTGAAGTGTAGAAACTGTGAGATGTCAGATTTGATCATGGCTTCTGAAGAAGAAAAGAGTTTTGCAAGGTCACTTTACATCACAGAAACATGGCTCATTACAGAATTTATGACAAGGGATGAAGAAGTGAGAATATTTCTTAATTTGGAACAATGTTTGAGCCAGGTGAAGCAGTCACCTTCAAATTTAATCAAAACAACATTAACACCTACAATAACCTCTCTAAAATATCCTTATTGGTTGAGGCATCCATATGAAGAAATCAATCTATTGGTTACTTCATGCCTCAGTGAAGTGCTGAGAATCTTGACACCCTTGGTGCCCTATGATGATGATACTAAGAAGAAGGTTCTACACATGATTGTAGAAAGCTTTCAAGATCTTGATGAAACTGTTAATAGTCAGTACTCCAGAAGAGATGCTATTTTGAAGACATTTTCAAATCTCAAAACAAGTATATTGCTGATAGATTTGGGTTTGCAAGATTGAATATATTATTGGATCCATTACCTCTTCATTTCAACTTGGAGTGAACAAAATGAGGATGTAGTTATAGGAATGAGAAACATTTTAGTTTTAACTGTCAATGAAATGGACGACATTCCTAAAAGTCCTATTTTTCTACTAAAAATTTCATGAACAAGAAGGAAATAATTCTTCTATTGTTAGTTTATTGATCAAAGATTTGTTCAATCGGTGTAAGGGAAAATTGAAGCCTCACTTGAAGAAGACAGTAGATAAATGAGGTGGTAATTAATGTAGAAGATGGGAATAAAATGTTGTTTCTCAATGATTCTATGGCGGATTCTCAAGATGTACCTATTGATGTACATTTGTCTACACATGCTAAGGATGAGTGTAATGAGGCAACATTAGTTTTGGATATACATAAAGAATCTATGACAAGTAATCAACAAGATCTCATTGGTATGCTTGTGACTACTAATGAAGAGATCAATAATATACCTACACATGAAGGGCTTATTGAATACAAGAAGGATAGAGTTTTCAAAACAACTAGTAATGATGACCCTTTACTTCATTTTAGTGAAGATGACATGGGTGGTCTTGGGTTTGAATCATTTGATTATCAAAATAATCCCTTGGAGGGGAATACTTATGAAGATATCAGTTTTAGTGAGATGGTGACTCATTCATAGAGTCAACACTCCAAGAGGAGTATGAAGAGCACTTTCTTTTTTATCAAAATAATCACCCCTTTAGCATTTTAGATCTGGGTGTGAAGGCACCTAAGGTTGTCAAGGAACCTGTATGGGATAAATTTCCCTTTGATCCAAATAAAATACAAAATTATGATTTCATTGCAAGCTATGAGATGGCCATTGGAAGAGAATATGTCTTTGACAAAGAATTTTGCATGGAAAATCCCCATAATGAATCGTTGATCGAGTTGGGGGCTACCTTAACATGTAATCAAGAAGACAATGAAGGTGAAATAGATTTAGAAGACCAACAAGCCATTGTTGATGAAAAGTTTAAAAAGGATCTCAAACACAAATTTGATTTTCCAATTCATGAAGCTGATTGTAAACAAAAGCCCGAAGAATTGGTAGAATCTGGTCCTCTTCATGATCTTGAACATTTTCAGTTGATGGGTGGTGAAAGATAAGAGTCTTGGAGCAGCTATGAGGGCAACGAAGACAAGAAACAAAGTTCTAATTTTGATATGCAGCCTACCAGCAATTCACCATCCTAGCATATTTATGAGTGGGAAGGTCAATTCATGATATCCATTAAGGATGAGGTGCATGTCATATTGAGATTTGACCATTCACATAGTTTGATTGAAGAGATACAGGAAGGAGTTAGGGATGGAGCCACTCTCTTTAATATGTAAATCATCAAAGACTCCTTAGAGATTATGAAATCAAAGTATCTATGTTGGATTAAAGATCAAGATTATGCCTACAAATTCACAAAGAAGACCATTGGTGCATTCCAAGGAAGTGAGAGAAAGGTTGATAAGCTTACTCTTGAGATTGAATAAATGAAGTGCATGTTAGAGAATGCTCAGTTGGGTGCAATGGAGGTAGAAGACCAGCTAGTTGATTTCAAACATCTTAGAGAGTATGAGGATGAGTTACACTCTCTGATTGATAATATTCCAAGCTTGCTTGTAAGTGAATACATAAGAGGTTTATAGGATTCAGTCTCCATATGGGAAGTGTTGATTCTTGACGACTTCCCCATCTTTGACACCAATTTCTTGAGTATACAATTGGTTCTGACTAGCTCTTGGGGATGTGTTGAATATTTTTTCTGATGTGTTGGGGATTATTTTCAGTTGGGTATAGATATACTTGGGATCCTCAACATGGTTTGATGGAGCTTATTTCATATGGAAAGAAAGATATTTGGTGGAATAAGGATCAAATTATCATATCTTTGGGTGTTGTCTCCTACTTTACCAACCATTCAAAGGGTTCCTTTGCTCATCAACTGGCAGATTGGAGAAAAAAATTGAGTAAAGGATGGTTCTATGTGGTGTTGGAGTCTTCATAGAGGTTGTTTTCAGCTGTGGATAGTAGATGTGATATTTTGGATGTTGATTTTCAGTTTTGCAGCAATTGTTTATCTTCTTGGATGTTGATTTTCCTTAAATCAAATCTCAAGTTGACCATTTCAATCTTGTTTGGTAGCTAGTGCATTCATTTTCAAACTTACCAATCTCTTATTAGTGATGATTTTTGGCCTCAAATGGGAGAAATGATGATTTGGAGTTATTTGAATCTATATTGGATAATGATCAAGCTCTTTTCTAGCGGCTATCTTTATACATTCTCTAGTACGTATGTTTGGGGCAGTGAACCTTTTCTTGATTGGGTTCGTTATTTTGAGACTCTTGGAGAGAGATTGGTAGAAGTTGCTAGGAGTCTTCTTGGATGTATCAGTATTATTCAGAGAAGGTATTGTACATCCTTGAGAAGTTTTGAGGATGAGGCTGTTGAGTTTTTGCAAAGAGTTGCTTCTTCTTTGCAAGAAGTTTTGAAGGAGTCATTTGGGCTATCATGACTCTAATTAATACTTTGATGAGTTATGCTAATGATATTTTTTTTGAGTTGATTAGACAAATATTCTTTGTTCCCATGAATGTGCTAGTCATTGGCATTGAAGATATTGACTCCTCAAAGTTTTTTGGGCGTGAGATGCTGCAGGATTTTGATTTCAGTCCTTCCAAGTTTTTTCAGTTTGAGTTTCATGAATGGTAACCTTTTGGGGTTACGAGGGAGGTTATAGAAGAATTAGCACAATTTCTTCATTTGTATGATTAGAGTGGTGCAACATCAACATGGTGGGTCTTTTCAAAGATGGACATGGGACCCTGGGATCTTACTTAGCTCAGTATGGATCAGTCTTAATGATTGGAGTGTAGTGACATTGCTTGAGGACAAGCAATTTTGGGAAGGGCAGGTTGTAATGTCCCCAATCTAGCCCTACACTCTTTAGTGAGAATTAGCCTATTTTCAAAAACCCATAGGATAATTAGAAGTGCAAATTAGGGTTTCCTATTTTATAGGAGGTTTCAGTTGAGCTTTTGAAGGCTTGCATGCAAGAGTTGGGCAGTGAGCTTTCTAGGTTTTTGGAGAGCTTTAGAATGAGGTAACATGCATTTCACTAAAATGACATGCATTCCTATCTGGTACCTTGTATGCAGGAAAGGTTTCTGGGTTTTCAGAGATCTCCATGGGGTGTAACATGCATCTGATTCTGTCAACCTTTCTAGACACTTACTATTTTTAGTAAGTCATGATAATTGCTTAGTTGTTGTTCAAATGAAGTTTGTAAATGCTTACTATTTATAGCAATTTTCTATTTCTAGTAAGTTCTATTTATGGCAGTGTCATCCTAGCAGTAGCACAATCATTTCGGTCAATCATTCTATTTTTGGTAGTGAGGCAATTTAGTTTGGGGCGTTGGCTTCATCTTTCCTCTTGGAGTTAAGTTTTAATAACTTAATCATTTTTCAATGTTTCTTTTTGGACCCCATGCCTAGGCGATCAACTTCAAGTTGTTTTAGAAAGTGGGACTTCTTAAGTGGATGCCTAAGTGAGAATATTAATGTTTTAAAAGTATTTTTAATTGCTACCTTATTTGGATGCCAAAGTTGTGAAATAAAGTGTTCTATTAATAATTCATTTCTTTCAAAAAGGTGGCATCCCTCTTGGGAAGATGAAATGATTTAGTTCCTTCTTGGGAGTTACAGAGGTGATTTGAATGGCAAGATAAGTCTATTTATTCAATCCTTGTTCATTCATTCTTATCTTTTGGAAATTATGATAATGTTATGCTGTTGAAATATTTTTAGAGCTTTGCTTCGAGGAATGCATACCTCTTAGCTTCTTCTTCTAGTCTTTGTGCTTGAAAGATAATATCTAGCTAAAGACTGTGCTTCACTCAGGAGTGTAGATAGAGCTTCAATTTCTGATTTATTTAAGTAGATTGTTTTTGTATAATCTATTCTACTATTGCTAGTTCATGCTTGGCTATAGCACGTTTTCATTCATAGCTCATTGGGAAAATTTCTCTTGGTTCTGGGTATTGGCTCTATGGTTTTCCCTTTCTAGGGCGCCCCTTTGCATAAAGTTTCATATTTTTTTAAGGTTTCTATGAATTTCTAGAGCTGGTCACCCCTCTTTGGAGATTGGGATTCTCATTGTGGCTGCATTGGGAAGTGTGCACAAATAATCCAGAGATATTTGGCGAGGTTTCTCCATTGGCACTTGATCACCCAGCTCGTAGCTTCCATTTGCATTCAGTTTCATCTTCATCATATGTGTTTGGAGAGAGATACGAACATTTTGGTGAATTCAATACTGCTAGTCTAATTTTCTATTACTTATCAAATCTGATATACTGTTGAATGTGCTTAATTTATGATCATTTTCATGTTATAATAATTAGGGAATATTTCTCTAATAATTTGATGTATTTGGAGACAAAAAATTGAATTGTTGTGTAGCTAATTATCTATTTTGTAAAGCTGGTATAGTAGTACTAACAACTATTTATAATCTACGCTTTATATTCTTGTTTATACTCCCACTGAAGAAGTGGTTGAGTCTGATTTTTACGTTCAACACTTGTATTTTAATACCCCCTTCTGAATAAGTGGTAGTGTGGATTCATGGTTGGCTTACCGCCTTATTAATTGATAATATCTCCACTCCCATTGCATGAGTGGTTGAGTTCTTAATTTCCTTTCATTCTATGGTCAGCTCACCACGTATGTTCAGTTATAATTACATTCCAATTTGCTAACGATCCCTGACATTGTATGCTCTCAACTTGCCCACTTGGGATCTTGGTGATCAAAAGGTGAAGGGTTACTACTCTTGCTATTTTATATTTGGAGCTAACGCTAACAATGGTGAAATTGTGTTGATATTTTCAAAAAAAACTTAAGGGGATATTATAAAGTACCAAATATGTGAGACTAACAAAGAAAATGCACTAGATGTGTGTAAGCAATGAATGTTGTGGAACTACCATCAAAGAGGAACCTTAAGTCCTCGACATTGTCTTCCAAGTCTACAAGAAATGACTCATAAAATAAACCTGTTGAATTTTCTACGGACTCATCTTAAGGACCTATCTCTAGAAGGCAAAGAAGATTATATTGCACTAAATCACTAGAAATCATGTATTAAGAAATATTGAATTTAATAGAAGCAAAAGATGGAATGTCAATACATGTCTCTAGAACCTTAGTCAATGAAAATACTTGAAATTTTAGTCGAGCATATTATATCTAAAAATTTCCAAATTCTTGAACATCAGCATAATCTACTAGTGCTAGAATATAAGTCATAGCTTCAAGATGTTGACTTGGAGACAAAGAAGATAAACCATTTTGATATACAATAGAATTCATATAAATAGAACAATTAATGGAAGTCTTTGTATGAGGATGAGTATTAGGAGAAGTCTTTGTGTCATCATGATGTTCAATTTATTCCCATTTAGCAAATTAATTTTTTATATCATGAGAATATGGTCAAAATTCATCAAAGGGTACATGTAAACCCATACTAGGATCTTCTAGGAATGGAGGCTCACTTGGATCTCCATGTATCTCCCAAATTCTAGTCCATAGGGCATGTGGGTACTCAATGTGAATGGTGGTACACATAGTGCTAATATTGACATAACACAAAACCAACCACATAGAAATGCTTCAATATTTTTTCATACTAGGACTTATACTTATATCCATTTAATTGGAGAGTGGAAGGATGGACTTATCAAATACCCATTACAAACTATGATATTCTCTTCAAATTAGGTATTTAAAAATAATCAAGAGACCTACCAATAAAACCAAATACAAACAAATTAACACCCCTTTGCAAAGTTACTCAATCAAGAGATCCCCTAACAAAAAATGATTATTGAGACACTTTATAAGTAGTGCATGTATAAATTTTTTTTCCAAAAAGTGCAAAGTGGTCTTAATATTGATGTCTTATAGATGTCAAAATAAGGCTATAATTTTGAAACTATAGATTTACTTTAACTTATAATATATAACAAGATCTAGCATTTTTTGAAACTCATGATAGAAAGATTCACCAAAAATTAGAATTAGAGGTTTATTTTACACCATCATATGATGCTCAATACTACTCTATGTTATTATTGTGACCACTTTCTATAAATCTTGAGAGAAGTCCTCTCTCCAATGAAACTAAATTCACTTTTTTGAGACTTGCATGAGGCATATGACCTTTTGTAACTAGGTAGTTTCCTTGAAAAGATAACAAAAGAAAATCTTACAGGGTCTTAGACCAAGTGCTTCAAATTAAATGAAATGGTAGTTAATCTATGTTTTTTGAGCCTTATGGACATAATGATAGGGTCAAATTTCTCTCAAAATGCTCCAAAACTATGATAACTTGTTGGATCATATAAGCACCTCCCAAGTGAAAACCTTCACAAATATAGCCTCCAATGTCCAATTTGGATGCAACAAAGGTAAAACCCACTATCTCAAATGCTCTAGACTCAATGGTGAACTCATTTTTTCTCCACCAAGCTTTAAAATGCACTTAAAATATAAAGGCACAAATATAAATTCCTATAGAATTTTTTGTTTCAATCAAAATTTTATAATATCCATATCATCATTCAATGTAAGATAATGTCATACTAATTCTTTTAAGAAAAATAAAATCTAGAATCATAGATATTTTGAAAAGACTTACCCAAGTCTCTCAATTGTTCTAATACCTTCTAAGATTTGACAATGGAGATAACCATCTAAGATCAAGAAGGCCTGAAGGAAAGCACACATATGATTAATATGAAAGAATATTTATATTCTCTTAAAAGGATACAAATGATACATGATTTATGAATGATTTGTCATACAAGAGCTACAAGTGGATAAATATAAGATACAATGATGGGATGTGAATGTACAAAAAATATGGGATAAATAAGATGTATTCCATGTGTGTAGTACATCTACACCAAACAAGGAAAACACAAGTCGTATGATGCAAGTACAACCTACCTAAGTAGATAACTACCTAATCAAGCTTATCCCATGCTAGGTGCATAAAATTCAATAACATAATTAAATAAAGAAAAGAATATAATAATGAACCAATAGGATTGCAATGTGTATGACACTTATTACATAGATATGAGTAAATATATAATCACACATCTCCAAGAGAGTGTGCCATGTAAAAAATACAAAATAATAAAACAATATGTTATAATTCTTATATTCTTCTATATCTAATTATTTATGTATGTATTGTTCGTGCATGCTTACAACACATCTAGGTCATCATCTAGAGCATTTCCATCTACAACATCTAGATCTAGATTAGTTAGAGATAAAATTATTCCTCCAAAGAGTGTTGAAGCGTTGTGAGGTAATTTGTCTTTTGTTGCACTTCTAAAATTTTATTTTTCTAGCACACTTTTCAAATAAATGTGATTTTGAATTCTATAAATCAATTGGCCATAATCGCTATTATAATTATATTTTAAAAAAATTATGATTTTATCCAATATTTATTCTTGTCTATGCTTATCACTTGCTTCAATTCAACTCCTTTTTCTTCATTACCAATGCTAGGTAAGGAAATGTTTAGGAACACCTTGGGAGCTTGCTTTGCAAGGATTAAATTACTTTATTTTATTTACCTTTAGTCAAGTCCCTTTGCCATTGTTGTGGCAACAATTAATGATGAAAATAAGTGGAAATTGAATGGATGATGTTGAATACTAGGATGATCCCAATATGAAGATGTCCTTTGATTTCTATTGGTCCCTCAAATGATTGCTACAAGATGTGATCATGAGTTTCCTCTTATAATTCATCATGATTTGTGTTTAAATACACAATTGTTAAGTGTTTCATTTGAAAGTTTCATGCTCAAGCTTATTGGTAATAATCACTTTTTGGAATGGTCTTGGCTTCAGGAATATGAAATTGATTATTAGTAAGATGAATGGTGTGATTCCTTCTAGAAACTAAAATTACAATAATAATGTCTAGAACAAACAAAATATTGAAATTAGAGTTAAGTTAAAGCCCTAAGAATAAATTAACTAAAGAAAAAAATTAAAAAACATATTTTGCCAACTTATATTCAATAACTCACTATCTACACACTAGGATAACATATTTTTTAACAAAACAAAAAATACTAGGTATGCATTTTTATCCTCTACAAAAATAGGCATAACTTCTCCACTAGTTACTCATAAAATATAATTGAAAATAAAAACACCCATGTGAAAAACTATCTACCAGGTATAATAACTGAGGTTTTTTGGCTCTACTAGGGTTTCTTGTGTGTCTCCCTGTCAATGCCATTATACTTCAAAAAATAGAAATTATATGCCTTTGTTTGTATTTATTTTGATGTCCTTCCCCTTTCTAAGGTTGTAAGCATTTTCCCCCCTTTAAATGGCCTCAACATTTATCCCTTTACAATTGTTATTGCTAGAGCTAAAGGTTTGTCAATGATAAACATGGCATCTCCATCCAATTGTCCTTTCAAGTTTATTTTTAAAGTATTTCACGAGGTATGTTTTTTTCTACACTGCATGATAATGTGTTGTCTATTCTAGGGTTTGATAATGCATGCCATTGGCTATAGTATTTACTTTTGTTGGATAATTTTTGGGTAGGGTCCTCCTTAAAAGCATGCCAGAATATTGGGTTGGCAAGGTTTGGACATGGCATGGAATTTTCTTTGTCATCATGCAAAACCAAACCACAGGCTTTTTTCTTTTTTGCTTCACTAAAGCTAATCATGCTGAGGTAAAGCTTATTCATAGCCCTTGGCCTATTCATTCCTTGCTTCTTGTTTCCAAATTTTTGATAGAGGATTTTGTTTTCTTAGATGATAAGTATTTTAAAGTCTTTGTTTGGTTTGAATTTCCTAGGTTACCCCTATCACACTGGAATTTATTGAGATAGATAGCCTTTTCTATAAGTTTGTTTGTGTTGAACCATAGAGATTCTATTCTTCTTGTAACAAGTGGTGGGTCTATGTTGAGGTGGAATTGTCTAAGGACTTTAAGGACACTATCAATATCCAAGTTCACCAAACTAGATATGCATAGGTCATGTTCATTATATTAACCTTCCAAAATTTTGTTATCAAAGTCAATCATAGCACAAATATTAAAAGCTAATCCTTGGCTTCTTTATGTCCAAAGGTCATTGCTCAACCCTTTTTTGGGGCACAACCTATTATAAAAGAAGAGGAAGGTTGGTCTACTATTGTTAGCCATAGGTCAAGAACTCTAGTCAAAATAAGCCTTCCCCTATGTCTTCTAGCTTAGGGAATAAACCTACACAATATATTTCAAAACCTCTAAACTTAGACAAGATTATGCCCTCCTCCTTTGAGGGAGAAATTGATGAGGCAAAAGTGGCTCATTCCCTGCTCATGACATCAGTCCTAGCTCAATTGAATCTTGTTAATGTATGTCTTGCTCCACCTCCTCTTACCAAGTAAAGGAGGTCTCACAGTCTACCAAGGTGATTAGATGATGTAGAATCGCTAACCAAGTGTTAACAAGTTCCTCTTTACCTATATATTGGAAGCTTTGAATCCTAGGAAGTGATATTGAAAATAGTTATTTTACTTTGGTTGAGTTGGATAATACATAGATGCTTCTCAACACCCGCTTATGAATTGTATTTCTTGGAATGTTAGGGGGTTGATGGACCCCCCACAAAAGTACCCCTCTGTCTATAATTTATAGTTTTAGACATCAAGATGTTAAATCTTTTTGTTTTTTTCTCTCTATTACTTGTCATATGATTTGGCCTTCCAATCATGTATTGTGTAGCTAGCATGAAGTAGGACATGGTGGTGTTTTCACCCTTTTTTCCCCTACATGGTATGTCCTCTTTAACATTAACAATAATTCTTTTGGGATTATTAATGTTTATGCCTCGAATAATGTCATTGAGATATCTTCCCTTTGGAGATGGATGACCAATTCAATTATTGTTGCCACTTGGGTTACGTGCAAGGATATTAATATGATAGAGATGGCCTATGATACATGTGGGCCCTTGCCTATGTATTGGACAACTAGTAAGAGAGGCTTGGTTTTAAATGTCTAATATATTAGGGAATTTTGATCCTCCCATTGGTCACCACCAAGATAATCTAATGTGGTACACTTGGAGAAATTTATGGGTTGATCTTGATAGAGTTTTAAAGGACTTGATCATGCCAAGATGACAACCCAATCCTTCTTTCACTTTTCCAATTGTTATCCTTTTCTAGTGGAACCCTTGGTAGACATTATCCTTTTGAACCTCTTTCCAATAATTATTGAAACAAGTTTC
>VDFB02247514.1:0-18861 GCA_007258455.2 Sequoia sempervirens | reverse complement strand
AGACCTAAACCAATTAGTGCAAAGCCTAGGAAGCTGCACTGCACATCGAAGCAGTTGGAAGCTTTGACACAGGTTATGTCCATTTCTAGAGGCACAAATGGAAATATGTCAACACAACTGCAAAAGTTGCCCACTACTACCACAGGAATTCAATTTGAAGTCTAATGTGTTGAGTGTCGAGGACATAATAAGATCAGCTGCCTGCAGAAGAATGTGAAGGTTTTGATAGTTGCCTGCAAAATCTGTGAAGCTGATCATGAGACTAAACAATGTTTGCTATTACATAAAGCAAAACAGAATAAGGTCTCTACATGGTGCAAGATGTAACAGTATGTGCATGATACAATGGATTATTGTCATCAATAAGATGTGCTAAGCATGCTACCTTGGCTAGTGATAGATATTCACCATATATTTAAGTATTCAGACAGAATTACCACCATTGTATAACCCAGATTTGCAGAAGTACCACATCTAAGCAACTACTTTTGCAAGTTACAACTAGAAAGCCTACAATTGATGGAACCAAAGTTTTGGTCTGAATTATGAGAGGCATGGATCAGGATATGGAAATCCATTTTGTAGCTGAAGTAATGGAGGTTGGACTGAAGGTAAATCCCAGCGACGTTTCAAATGTGGAGAACCTAAGCATATGCAAAGGAATTGCTTGAAATTCCCTTAGTGTGAGCATTGTATAGCAGACCACCAAACTGAGGATTGCCTAAAGTTGTGTGTGAGAAGATCCTCCAACAAGATAAGTTGCGAAAAGATGCTAGCACGAATCAGATTTTGGCAAGGGAAAGGAAAAACAGTGTCAGGATCACAAGGAAAACAAAAAATGGAGTACTTTGAAAAGTAGACCCATAGATAAATATTACTACATAAAGCAACCCAGCCTCCCAAGCTTGGTGAATAAGCACAAAATATCCCCATGGCTCCATGTAGAAAAACATTTGACAGAAAGTAGTCAATGTCATCCAAGAATCACAAGGCAAAATTAAATACACCAATAATGTAGAAACCAAGCAAAAGGAGGCAAAAGAAAAAACTGCACTAGAAATCCCTGAATTGTCTAAGATCTTTGATCTCTTTAAGACTGAAGAAACCTTGCACGACTTAAGAATTGGCTTAGGCAAACCACTGATAAGGGCCGAGAACAACCAAAGGAGTTGGGCTCAGCCAAGATAACTGATTAACTGATTACAATCAGGATTGCTGGTCTATGCTACAATTAATGGATGCTGAGTGTTTAACACTAATTGATACTGGAGCAGAGGTGAACATTTTGACAAAGGATGCATAGATCAAGATGCGATGCACAACATTACAGTCATCTCAGAAAATTTTGTTTTTGGAATATAACTAAATAAGACCAAAGTACAACCATTGGGTGTGTTACAATACAAAGGTCAACATCATGGGTACTTTGAAGTAATAGAACTTGCAAAAGAAAACAACCATCCTATAATAAAAAGTCAATCTTGGTGCCAAATGAACAACGTGGATGTCTATTCCATAGATTAAAAACTCAGCTAACTCGCGATTTCTTGTGAGACAAGACTACTTATCTGCCACTCAACTCATATATAGACCTTTGAATCATGTGTCATCCACGCAAGACCAAGGATCATGTCATACAACATTGCCGACAATCTATATTTAGCATTGCACTTGCATTCCTGCATATTGTACTCAATTTAGAACTCAACACAGAACATCCTGCAACACCACTAAGCACCACATGACAATCCCACACATCTTCTCAAGCCATTTCATGACATGCCACTTGTCAACATAGCACACAATCCTAACCACCAGATGATGAAAAGTCATACATGGAAGAATAATCAGTTCAACTTCCATAATGGATTCTATCTTCACGAACATGTAAATTATAAATTCACATCTATAACATAACAAATAAAGAGAGATTTTAGCATCCAAACATACACAACCACACATCTCCACAAGAGTGTGCCACGTACAAAACACGCAAATTAATAAAATGATTTGTTCCAATTCTAATATCCTTCTTTGTCTAATGTTGTATATCCATATTGTTTCTAGATGCTCACAACACATCTAGGCGCTCGCCTAGAGCATTGTCCTTCAAAGTGATTCATCTTGCATGTCTAACCAAATGAGATCAAAGCATCTAATCCTTGGTATCAAACCACAAGATCCATCAAATTATCTTCCAAGTCATTTTGAACACGTTTGGATGACAAAAGAGCAAGATGCAATCCACACACTAATCAAAGATGAAATTGGAAAGGCTCTTCAAAACTAGTGGGCATTTTTGTTTAGCCAATTCACAAAAGTCCTCTTATGATTAGTTTCATCAAGACAATCGCCAAGTAAAGCTTTTAATTGCCAACTCCCCCTAGATTCCAAGTGAATTTAGACATTCCTGTGTTTGAGGGTAAAATAGATGTAAATGGTGTATACAACTAGTTGGATCAACTAGAGTTATATTCTCTATGAATGACTTTCTAATGAGGAAAAGATCAAGATTGTGCTTTTGAAACTCTATTCATCAATCAGGAAATGGTGGCAAGCCCATGCACTTTGGGAAGAAGACCAAACAAAAAGAAAATCTAAGCCTTATCTAGGAAAATTTTCTAGAAGCCTTCAAGGATGAAAACTCTTAAAGATGTCTATGATGACCACCACATTCAATTGCAACAACTACACCAAGAACATGACCAGTCAATCTACAAGTGCAGCAATACCTTCCATGACCTCTATGTGAAATTGGGCACATTTGAGTTGGAGCAACACATTCATTCAGTCCAAGCTGAAATTGGACAAGCTCAACACAATGGAAGAAGACTATTGCTATGTGATAGTCATTGAGGAGTCAAGACTAAATGGAAAACAAGATAAATACCCTATGCCAAAGAAATGCCGCCTTCAACCAAGAGCAAACTATCCAAGACAAGTAGTGCAACAAGCACAAATCCAACAAGCACTCCAACACAAACTACCATGCACAAAATGATTTGTTCAAGCGCACATAAACAAAGGGTTCTCACAAACCAGCAAACATGGACCTCAACATTGTCTATCTATGTGCAACAATCACCACATCTGCACCAAACACAAAAGAAAAATGCCTATTCCATTCACAAATTTGGGTGCAAGAGCACCCGTTAGTTTATCTAGTCAATGGCGATAGCATGAAGAACCTCATTTGCCATCCATGCCTCACTTACAACCTTATAGTTTGGGATGGATCAATTCCTACAACACCAACTATATGCATTTCATGGGATAGTGCTACTTTTCATATGCTATTAATCCTTTACAAGAGGAGCTAGTATGTGACGTCAAGCCAATTGATTCCAGTGACAATCACCCAGGCATTGTTGTACACCCAAAGCCAAAAGTACTGCTTCACTAAGACATTTTGTAATTGAGTCTTAATCTTGTTAAAAGTGTTGTTGTGGGAAAGGTCGTTTTAGGGTTTTTAAATATGAGTTAATTGTCAGGTGTCATGTCATTAAATCGCTTGAAAAGATTTAAGAAAAGTGAAAATGCGAGCGAAACATCAAAATTTTCTATCTACGGAGAGAACTGCTTTCTCAAATGAAGCCCTATCTTAGGGGTCGGAATCACGTTTTTAGGGTTTGTCACCCTCCAGTGATCATTAAATCCAGACATCCGCGTCAGCTTTGTAGTGAGCTATCCGCAAATTAAATCAAGCAGGACTGTTTGAACAAGTTGTGGTAGTCTGGCGCAAAACAAAGTGAAAAGTGAAAATTATTCTTTCTTGGTAAAAGCGCGAGAAACTTTCAGAATGGCATATCTTTTTGAGGTGCCAAATGAAGGTTTTTGGCTAAATGCCATCCAAGATGTTTGTCTCACTTTTGTTCAAGCTTCGCAACGCATCCGTCAGTGGGTGAATCTGAGTTGCTGAAGTGCCTGAACCTGAGGTCAAACGTAGGGTCAAATCTTAGTCAGAACGTCAGAGGAAAAAGCAAAAGAGCACATTTTAGGAAAGGCGCCTAAGCTTTTCAAGCCTTTAATGCTTTCTTTCTGATGATTTTAGATATTCAATGTGTCCGTGTTACGTTCAGCTTTCCGTTGCCTGTCTCTGTCAGTTCGTGAGATGCCTCAGCAGCTTGCAGTCGAGGTTTTTGTGATATTCTAGCCAGTTCCTGAAATGGCTAAGTCTGGGATGAAAAGAGCAACTTTTGAAAAAGCCCTTGTTTTCACCCTCTCGGATGTTTTCTTGGGAAATGTGCCTTTCGCATTTGTTGTGCGAGAATGAAATTGACTCCAGTGAACTGAGATCCAGGTCCTAAAGTTGATGAAAGCGAAGTTATGAAGGATTTATTTTCCCTTAAATACGAAATCTGGTCAGAATTTGACTAAGTGGGAAAAAAGCGACTTTTGAAAAGGCTTGGATTTTGGTCTTTTAGATGTGGAGTTTTTATGACGTGCAATCTCAAGATATCTTTGTCAGTTTTCACTAAACTTTACAATGCACTGTCGACCAGGTCAATGCGGAGAAGTCGGTCAACCGTTATTGGAAGGATGAGCAGAGGAGTCCAGATAGAGTTTAGCTTAAATTTTCATGAAATTTAGTAAAGTGCGGAATTCGCCTTAAGAGGTCAAAGTTGAATTTTCGAAAGTGAGTTGAATGGACGCCTTAACTGGAGTTCTGACTGCAGTTAGACTAAACGATTTCTGGGTTGTCATCTTCAGTTCATATGTTGGCATGTGGAGTGATCTTTCAGTTTGCATGTCGAGTTAACTAGTTCGCATGTTCAGTTAACTATCTTGCATGTCGAGTTAACTTGATTGCATGTTCACTTAACTGAAGATTATCACTGAAGGTTAACTAAAGTCCACATGCATGGCGAATTTGGTTACAGTTGTGAAGTTTTTAGTGAAGATGGCGCTTCATTAAATGTCAACTGGAGTTCAAGTGGGACGAATTGAATGATGAAGCATATTTTAGTGAAGTATGGCGCATGAAGTTGTTAACTTTAGTTCCAAAAGGGTCGCCATATTTAGGTTTGAATAGTGAAGCATGAATTGGTGAAGATACACACTTTTCAAGGAATGGCAACTTTAGTTCCAAAAGGGTTGCTATATTTAGATTTTATTGATTAAAGCATGTGAAGTTGGCGCATTCTTGAAGGCCAACTGAAGTTCCAAAAGGGTCGCTATTTTTAGATTGTTTATTGCATGAAGATGGCGAATTCCTCATCTCAATCAAGATTGCTAACTAAAGTTATCAAAAGGGTCGCTTTAGGTCAAATTTGGTGAATCCAAAGCAAGTGTGAAGGATGGCGAACTCAATGAAGATGATTAACTGAAGTCAAACTCGTATAGAGTGGTTAACTGAAGACTTGAAAGGGTAACCCTAATGCATGGCTATTTATTTAGCATATTCGAGTTCCAGTTAACTAAAATGGGGTCCAATTAGAAGCCAAGCGCCATTTTCCATGAATTCTTTGCTTAGTGCGAATTTTCTATGATGAAAATCTATATATTTCAAGAATGGCGTCCATTATTTCTTTATTTCAAAACTTGAGTCTACCTTCTTTAATAGCAGGCAAACTGACAAGCTAAGTGCTTCACAGTTAATCGAGTGTTCTTAATTGAGTTCAGTTGTTGGAGGAAGGAGATTCAGAACTTTATTTTCACTTTGCATGCGGTTTTCATCAGTTCGAGGAAAGAGATTATGCAAATTTTTCAGAAGCGAGCAAACAAAACTTTCTATCTTCTACAGTAGCATTTCTTCTATTTCTCATCTTAGGTACTTTCTTACATGTCAAAGAATTGGTATATTGAGAATTTGATCGCTCGGGTTCGCTATACTTGACATTAAACCAAAACCATGTCTTAGATTTTCGAGAAAATTGCGGCCCGACCTTCATTAAAGACTCGTGCTTTTAGAAAGATTTCTTTACATGTGGGCCAAAATCACATCTTTGAAAATCTCATCGCGTCTGGGTTTGATTGAGAATTCCGTTGTGCACAAACCCATGTTCAATTTTCTCAAGAAAAATTGCCAAGAGCTCTAAAACCCCTAGGTTCTGTTGAAGAATCTTTACATGTCAAGCTAAGCGGCGATGTTTTCACAATTACAGCGTTGTGGGTTGTCTTGGAAATTTTCGGACCAAAACCCATGTCTCAGTACAGTGAAAAATTATCCCTCAAGTGAGGTATTTTTAGTCTCACTGGGAGCCATTTTAGCTTTCCAGAGAAAGTTGTCAGAACATAGCCGTGTTCACAGTCAACGGGCAAGTTTTTCAGAAGGTAGTTCAACTAGACTGAATTCAAGACCAAATCGGTCTTAATTTAGGTTTTCATCAGAGTAGCTGACAATGAAGCGTTAAGTTGCAAAAGAAACAGAGATCACTTCATTTACGGAGCCGCCAAAGTCACTTAGATCTTGTGCAATTATCTTCGTGAAAATGGTACCTACACTGATCTCGAGGTTGTACAAACTGAGTTTCAGAAGCATGTTTATGATATCTTGATGGAGGTTCTGATCACATTTTCAGTAATTTCAGCGAGTTTCAAGAAGGCGACTGAAAATGTCAGAAGAGAATGCATGTAGGAGAGTGACAAGGAATTGAAGAAGCGGATTATTATTTGAATGACATCAAAGGAAGTGTGACGAGAGGAGATTGATCGCCGGTTGGAACTCTGAGTTAATTTCAAGGTTGAGTCACGAACGGTTAACTTCGACTTCGATTCTTGGGTTGCTAATACGACAGCTTTCTATATTATCTCTAGATCCTTGGAATTATCAACTTGCGGGAGTTAAGGGTTAGAGTTCCAATTGGCCGAAGGTAGTGTCGATTAACTTTGCTTTAAATAAGGAACGTGCATGCTTACATGGTCCATTAGGTTATTTAATGGAGTTAAGCGATGGTAGCTTTCGGTTAAGCGTATATAGTTTACTTCATTAGAGTTTAATAATTAATTTTGCATGCATTTTGCGAGACTGTAGTTAACACAAGGTGATTTTAGGGTTCCCTACACCTTGATGTATATAAATAAGAGCTTTGCTCATTTGTAATTAACTTTTGCTTGAGAGAGAAATATATGCTGCGCCTACCTTGCCCTCAATATTGCTCTTTTGGTATTTGTTCATGCGTCTTTGCTATTACAGTTAATTGTTATGCCACATAGGGTTTCATGCAATTGTGATAGTGGATTCTTTCCATAGTTTAGATAAATCTGTCTTGTGAATCTTTTGTCATTATTGATCAAGTGTTATGCCACATAGGGTTTCGTTTGATTGTGATGATAAATCTGTTTTGAGAAGTCTTTACTGTTATGATCAAGTGTTATGCCACATAGGGTTCCATAAGATTGTCATGGTAAATACTTCCCTTAGTTTAGATAAATCTGTTTTGTGAATCTTTTATCATTTTAATCGAGTGTTATGCCACATAGGGTTTCATAAGATTGTGATGATAAATCTGTTTTGCGAGTCTTTACTATTATAATCAAGTGTTATGCTACATAGGGTTTCATAAGATTATCATGGTAAATTCTTAAATCTGTTTTGTGCCAATAAACTTGTTCAGATTGAGATGATAGTTGCGCCACCTTGCCTTCAAGTAGAGAATCTAAACACGTTTATCGTCTGATAGTCATAACCTTGCTCCGTTTTCTCATGCTCTGTTTTCTTGAGGGAACTAGATAGAATTTAAGTTATTAAGTTTAGTTGTAGTTAGTGAATCTGCGAAACCAGAGAAAATTCTCAGCTGCAACGTATATAGTTTTCGAGAAAGCCTTGTACCTCTACAACTGAAACAAAAAGACAGGATTTAGTTTAGTTTATTTCCATTTGCAAGTATTTTTGTCAAGCACAACGAGAGAGCTTCCCCTCCTAATTTGAAGAGCACTCTAGATGCGTGGTGTACATATAAATTTGTTGGTAGCAACTCTTACTCGGAGGGTGTTAGTTGTTATGCCAACAGGCATCCCTATCTACATTGTTACCAAGGTGTCTACACAACCAACCCCCAAAGCATCACCATCTCAATGAGCAAAACCAGATAGAATTCTTGATGTGATTCCATGGATCAAACTTGCCCCATAGTCTCTAGATTGAATTGCACAAGTTTCCTTCAACACAATCAAAACAATTGTCTTTCAAGAATTGGCAAATAATCCATCCACTCCAGCACAAAGACATACTATTAAATATTGGCACCACAGTGCACAATCCCGCATGCAGCTCCTCACTTCATGTGCCACCTATGCAATGCCAAGAACTATGCCAACACCTACACATAGCTCCTTACTCATGCACCACCTGTGTGGTGCCAAGAACCATGCCACACAACTCAAAAGCCACTTATCTCATGCACAAACATTTGCATCATTTGTTATCTACAAATGCCAAGAATTATGTCATACAATGTTGCCAATTCTATCTATGTTCAACACCACACTTGCATTCTCACACATCAATGCACAAGGTGCACGATTTAGAACTAAGCGTTGACATCAAGCAACACCATTGAGCACCACATTACAATCTCACCATCTTTTTGAGTTATTTCATGGCATTCTACTTGTCAGCACAATGCACAACTAGAATCCTAAACATCAAAAGATGAAGATTCCCATATGGAATACGAATCAACTCACTTCCATAATGGCCTCCATCTTCAAGAACATGTAAATTATAAATGTACATCTATAACATAACAAATAGGGATATATCTTGGCATTGTAAATACACAAACACGCATCTCCATGAGAGCATGCCATGTATAGAACGTGAATGTTGATCAAACAGTTAGTTTCAGTTCTAATATCCTTCTTTGTCTAACATTTTATCTCCATATTGCTTCCGCACACTCACAAACATCTAGGTGCTCACCATGATTGAGATGAAATGGAGGACCATATTATATATACATTTCCTTTCCAATTAACACAACCAAACATTGATAATACCTTAATGATCATGAGACAAGACATTTTCCAAGAAAATGTCATTAAGAAACAATTCAACAAGTGTATATTGGAGAAGAATCCACAAAAATTAAAATTTTGTTCACAAATGAAGAAAATTCAAGACAATAACAGAAGCCACATTGTAGCTAAAGACAATTCCCACAAAATAGTACACCAAGTTTATGAGGAAGATGGAGACAACATTGACTAGATTCCACCTCTAAAGATTGGCATCACAAAAGGTGAGCGGCAACTTTGGACTAATAAGGCCCCTAAAGTGCCCTATTATATGCTATCTTTGTGCAAGAAAGAGGAAATATCAAAGCAAAGGAGCCTCAAATTGCAATTATTGGTGAGTATAAGATTGATGTCAAACTAGCATGTATTGTGGAGTTAAAAAGAATTTCACAATATGTTCCCTAAGGATTAACATGAAGGATTTACATCAATCATTGAGAAAAATATGGATTTAACTTTGTTTAGGTACCAAACCCATTAAGAAATGCCCATACAAAATGAATGAGAACTTAGGATTCAAGGTCAAAACTGAAATAGATAAAATGTTGGCTGCACTACTCATTTTTACAATTGAGGAGTTTGAATGGCTCAAGCTCATGGTTATTTACATAAAGGGGGATGGATGGACCAAAATCTGCATAGACTATAGTGCATTAAACGAATCCTATGTTGCTGATCAGTCCCTAACACCATTTATTGAGGAGATTCTCAAGGGAGTAACTAGATGTGAGATCTACACTTTTGCAGATGTATTCTTGGGATACCATTAAATTCAAATAGCTCCAAAAGCTAAGGCAAAGACTACCTCTGCTACAAGATGGGATCTTTTGTGTATGATGTTATACAATTTGGACAAAAGAATGTTCTCATTGTTTTTTCTCTAATAGTCATTGAAGGCCGAAGCATTCAAGGATTTCATCTATGACTTTTTACAAGTTTACCTGAATGATTTGACAATATATGGCCTGGTTAAAGATCAGCATACAAACCTACATTTCATGTTTATGAGATGTTGCCAATTGCAAATATCCCTCAAGTTGAAGATATGTTTATTTGCTACACCGTTTGGAACACTTTTGGGATGTGTGATTTGTAAAGAAAGCATATTAGTGGATCTAGTGAAACTTAATGTCATCTTAAAGTTGGAAGCAACGGCTCCTCAATGTGACATATAGGCATTTCTAGGTCATTTAGGGTATTATAGGAAATTCATCAAAACTTTTGTGCAAATCGCATGGCCATTGGAGGAACTTCTACAAAAGCTAATCCTAAGAACAAGCACCAAAAGGATAATCAATTCACCAACACAAGAAAATTTCCATCAAAGTTGTGCTATATCTATTAATTAAACGTGAAGGTGAATTGTACAAGCTCAAGCGAGATGAGATTCTATGAGAATGTGTGCTCAAACATGAACAAGAAGGGTTTTGTGTGAATGTCATGAAGGTATTGCAAGTGGACATTACACAAGAGAGGCTCCAGCCCATAAAATACTTCTTGCTGAATTATGGTGGCCAACAATCTTTTGAGATGTCATTGAATATTACCTAGAATGTGAAATCTATAGTAAGAAAAACTAATAGGAGGGACAAAATGCTCTTCATAACTATCCTTACACAAGAACCATTTGAAACATGGGTAGTTAATTTCATGGGATCTATAAGCCCACCAACTTGAACAATGGATGTATATTATCAATGCAGTTGGTTACCTCACCAAATGGGATGAGGCCACACCTCCCAAAGATTGTACTATTGTGATCATTGCTAGAATCATGTGGGAAAATATCATTGACCACTTTGGTTTTCCACAGAACATCATCAATGATTGGGGAACACATATTTCAGCTAACACAATGCACATATTAGATGAGTTTATGATTTCACATCGGCAAGCCAATGGATTAGTTTAGTCTTTTAACAAAATCATCATAAAGACCTTTAACGAAATCGGTAACATAGAATGACAATCCACCACCCTCTTTGAAGGATTGAGGACTTGTTGGACAAACTTTGTGGTACAAAATTCTTCACCAAGATTGATCTAAGTCTAGGTATCATCATATTCTTATTAAACCTACAAACATCTGGAAGACAACCTTCAAGGCCAAAGAAAGTTCATTTGAATGGTTAGTCGTGCCCTTCGACTTAACTAGCACACCAACTACATTCATGTGGATGATGGATGGCATTGTCAAGCCATTCACCACTTCATTTGTTATAGTGTACCTTATGACATCCTAATCTTCAGCAAAACATGCGATAAACATATCCTCTATATAGAGCAAGTTCTTGATTCTTTGTGTAAGAAAAAGCTCTATGAAAACATGGAAAAATGTTCATTTACAAAGTGAGATATAATATCTGGGATACATAGAAGACGCACAATGAGTGCAAGTGGACCCAACCAAGATTCAAGCCATCTAGGAATGGCCACAACCAAAGAATCTCACAAAGCCCCATAGCTTCTTGGAACTAGTAAATTTCTACATGAGATTTGTATTTGGTTTTTCTCATGTGACTTGACCTCTAAACTAGGTTACCAAAGATGCACTAAAGCAAAGTTCATCTTGTCAGCCACACAACAGAAAGCATTTAAAAAATGAAATGTAGACTCTATTTTGCACCAATCCTTATGTTACCAAATCTTCAACAACTATTTGACATTGAGACAAATGCATCTGAATATGCATTTGGAGAAGTTCTCACTCAACATGGTTACCTAGTTTCTTACCACAATCAAAGATTCACCAAACTGATAAGAAACTACCCAAAATATGAGTGTGAGCTTTTATGCTATTGTTCAAGGATGTAACGATTGGAAGAATTATATCTTGGGGAAGGAGACAATGATCCACACAAATCACAAGCCAGTTCAGTTCTTGCAGATTCAGGACAAGTTACAACAAGAGCAACATCAAAAGTGGTCTTCTTATCATCAACAATTCCATTTGAACATCAAACATGAGAAGGAAAGTGCCAATCCAATCACAAATTATTTGAGTCATCCACTAGTTCAAGCTTTACTTTTTGTGCTTGATGCATGTGGACACGAAGTCAATGCATGTCCAGAATTGTATCTATCTAACATGGATTTTGTAGATATTTATCAAAGTTTGCTTTGTGAAAATCAATTATAGATTTCTACTTGCAATATGGACTTCTATACCACCTTAGGCACTTGGGTGTTCCACAAGATGCCTCATTTCAGCAAGGTTGCAAGACACTTTGGAGTTGAAAAGACTCTTGCAATGTAATAGAAGTACTTCTTTTAGCCACACCTTAGGTTAGATATTGCCAAATACATCAGGTCTTTACCACATGTGCAATTGCCAATTGTCAAATCAATCAACCAGAAGCAAGGTTTGTACACACCTCTATCAGTTCCAACAAGACCATGGGAATCTATTTCCATGGACTTCTCAAGCTACCCTACTACAAAGCATGGTAATAATTGTGTTTTTTGCAGTAGTTGATAGATTCTCAAAGATGGCAATTCTAATACCTTGAAAGAAAGCAATCTCAGCTTTAGAAATAGCTCAAATATAGTTTTAGCATGTCTAGATCAACTTTGGAATCTCAAAAACTATCTTATCTAATAGAGACACAAGGTTCTTGAACAATTTTTGGAAAGAAATTTCATCTATGCTACACACAAAGTTAAACAACTCTACTGCACTTCATCCATAGAGTGATGGACAAACAAAAGTGGTAAACAAGATGATAGTGCATCCTCTTAGGGTGTACAATTTGGAGAAGCAATGCAGTTATGATGAAAGTCTACCTTCACTCAATGCAGCTGCAGCAAAGCCTTGCACAACTCCATCGCACACAACCCTTTTCAAGTCTACTTGGGTCTCCAACCTCTGGCACCCATTGACGTAGCTTATCATGTTCTATCATCGACAACATCAACTCCTTCAACTCAAAAGGAAAATGACAAACATGTTCAATTCATAGAACAAATTCAACAAGTGCAAACAATTCTATAGTAGGCTAATGCTAAGTACAAGTAGCACAATGATAAGCATCAAACACCACACACCTTTTAGGTTGGTGATCAAGTCTAGCTACACCTACAAAAGGAAAGACTAATAGGACATCACTACAACCTTCGTCCACTTTGTTGGTCCCAAAATTGGTCTCCCAAATTCTAGAGCTTTTTTACCTTCAAGGCCATGGATTTTTCATCAAGAAGGTTAACAGAGGCTCATCAATAGACTTAGGATGGTTAAAGGTTAACATATGAGATTAGATAATCTCTCCTATACTTTGGGCTCAACTTAAACCCAAGAGGGTGTTCCGAGAGTTATAACTTAATAGGCATAACCTGTATATAGCTAATTAACATGTGCAAGCATGACCCACATGAGATGAGTTCATTCAAGGTTATAACTACTACTACACTACTAGAATGGAGGGGACTAAAATGATGGGTGATTGGACCTTCACTAATTATTACAAATATGGACAAAGATAAACGGGAGCTGCATAAATTAAACACAAAATAATATCATCTTCTGCTCTTTTTTCATTCAAATATATAACATATATATAGGAGTTCAATCTCCTACAATATAGGAAACTCCTCTAACAACATACTAAAGTTATGAGTTGTTTTAACAATGCATAACCAAATAACAAATAACCTACGGGAATGAATTGACATTCCCAACACTCAACAAACCTATTAACTTATTATGTGACTATTAATAATATTAAGTTGTTTCTCAACAACTTAATTTTATAACACTTATTTTATAACATTAATTAACACCTATGTGAACACTAGTTCCCAACAACCCCCCTTAGTGTGAACATGGGGTGAAAGTACATCACAATACTTGCTGACCACACATAGTAGCTCACCAAACAATATAAGATAAGAGTAGGGACATACACATCTACTCATGTCAAGCAATAGTGGAACTAGCCTCATTACGCTTAGTGTACTTTCTTCCAAGGATAGGGACAAACACTTCTATGCATGGAACCAAGGATAGGGACTAACACATCTACCCAAGGTATTACATCAAGTTTGGATAGGGACAAACACATCTACCCAATATCAAGGTTATGAACAGGGACAAACACATCTGCTCACAACAATTATGATTGAGGACACACACATCCAATCATAATCACCAACTCATGTGACTAGGGACAAACACTTCCAATCACTAACACCATCTTGTGAATGGGGACAAACACATCCATTCACATACAATCAAGAAATGTGACTGGAGACATACACATCCAACCACAACATAAAAAGCTTGAACACCAAGCCCTCATTGTCACGTATGCAGCCACCATTATAGATCATTGCCACTCTGATCACAAATGATATGAGACGGTTGTCGTTGCCACCTGGAAACCAATCTTGGCTTTAGTCATTTTGTCACAAATAATTTTGTCACTAATGCAATTTTGCGACCTCATCGCTAGTGACTGACGAGAGGTCGCTGAGTATCCTCCAGCATCCGGTACCTCCATCCTCCAGTCGTCTTGATTTAGAGAACATATTCCTCCTCACTATCTTCATGTGGAGGGTCTTCAGTAGTCATCCCATGTAGGCATTCTTCATCATCATCTACAGCCAATGCCTTATCTGTATTTAGCTTGCCATCAAGAAGATCCTTGGCATGCTGAGTGCAATTCATAACAATGTGTCCCTTCTTTTTGCAGTAGTAGCACAAAATTCTATTCTTGAAGGAACGATTTCCCTTTGATGTAGAAGAACTAGATTTGGAGAAATGGTTGGCTCATTTTTACCATACATTGCAGTTTCCTCTAAAGTTGGGTCCATTTTCTTAGCTCCTTCATCAATTAGAGTAGATATTGTATCTTCTAGGCTAGCATTTACTTTGTTCAATGCGAATACAATATTACTATAACTAGGAGACATGCTATTTAACAAAATAGCTTTAGCATCATCATCATCTACTTTAGCATTTATCCCAGCTAGTTGATTCAATAGAGAGCGAAACTTATTGATATGTTGAACAATATTATCACCTTCCACCATTTTTAACCCGAACAATTTTTGCTTTAAACTTGTCTTTGCGCTCGTTGCTTGTGATCCAAACAAAGCACTCAAGCCATCCCACACTTCCTTTGAAGTCTTTAAATTAAGTTGATATGATGGAGGTATGCATCTGACAGTCCAAGACCAATCAGAGCTATTTCCCTTCTATCCTTTGCAGTCCACTTTGAGAGTTCGTCAGCATCAATTGGCCTTGTTGTTGCTCCACTTACCACATCCCACAAATCCTTTTCAATGAGGATCAACTGTAACTTGATCTGCCATGTGTGGCATTCTGAACCTTGAAACTTTTCTATCAATATACTATTTTTCTCCATTTAAAGAAACAATGTTAGACTCCCCCAATCTAAATAATGTTGAAGGTGTCGAGTTCCACCGATAATGCACCTTAATTGACACAATTTAAATTTTAACACTTTTACAAATTTGACAAATAGACCCTATTTTAAAATAATACTTGAGTTTGACATCGTACAATATTTTATTGACATTTAAACCATGACACAAAATATCTCCATCAAGACTAAAGTTTGAAAACATAAAAAATAACTTATAATGCTAATCCACCTGCGGACAAATACCTCTAAGCTTGAGTGTGTTGGCAAAAAGTAAATACCCGATCATGAAGCTAATCGAAAACTAGAATGCGATCTGGAGTTACTAATCGTTGATTGCCAGAAAATACGAAGTTGAAAAATCTGCTTGCCAATGAAACATACATACTTATGAGACACCCCTGATCTCAACACAAACCGGAAGCTCCAAATGATTACAACTCTTGCAATACTCCATGCTGGCCAATAATACTCTGAGGGAAAAAAAAGAACACGGCCTATGCCATGATCAAGGAGTCTAGAGTCGATTTTAAATGATGGAACCCAATATAATGCACCACCGGGAAAGGAGTGCCACTAGTCCAATGAGAGAACGCGCAAGCTCACTTAGAAAACCCACGATGAATGCCAATAAACACAATCTATTTGTGTTTGTCCGCCTCTCAAGCCATGCATATCAGAAATAATGAAACCAACACGAGTTTGTGCCAAGCAAATAACAGTCCTTGAGCGGGTTCTTAGCTCTGTGAAATGCTTGCATACTAGTGCCTCACCACAAGACACGACTTTTGTGATCTACGGCTTCTTATTCCTTCCCACCGAATATTCGCCTTTCTCAGGGATGTCGCTACAAACACCATGCAGGAATGTCGAACTATATGATGCCCATGATGAGGTCTCTCCACAAAATATTCTCACAGCTATTCAACAACATAACTCACGGCCCTAGATTTTCTCTTAGCTATTAAATAATAGACCCAGAGCATAATGTTGCTCTAATACCATATTACAAATATGGACAGAGATAAACGGGAGCTGCATAAATTAAACACAAAATAATATCATCTTCTGCTCTTTTTTCATTCAAATATATAAAATATATATAGGAGTTCAATCTCCTACAATATAGGAAACTCCTCTAACAACATACTAAAGTTATGAGTTGTTTTAACAACGCATAACCAAATAACAAATAACCTACAGGAATGAATTGACATTCCCAACACTCAACAAACCTATCAACTTATTATGTGACTATTAATAATATTAAGTTGTTTCTCAACAACTTAATATTATAACACTTATTTTATAACACTAATTAACACCTATGTGAACACTAGTTCCCAACACTAATATGGACCAGCGCCTACTCCATTGGGCAACAAAGTCTAGAACAGCAAAGAGGAAAGAGATGCAACAAGATAAAACATCAATAGAATAGATCCTCATAATCATGAAAATCAAATATTACATCCATGCGATAGACATGCTTAACGATCCATAACCAAAACTATAATGACCCACATGGAATAAAGGAGTGATTATTACAAAGCCTTTGCAATACATTAGGTGTTGTCACACACCATCAAACCCTCGTTACATTTGTGTTAGAAAATGTAGCAAGAGAAAATATATAATTGTGATTACATATCTTCCTAATTCACAATAAACAATCCTGGAGATGTACCACTACCTAGAAATGTGCATTACAACCTTCCTCATCTTTACCAAGTGTATCCTTTTGTTTGTACATTAGATGTTCAACATTCGAAGCCTTAGAACAACATGCAAACTATACCAAACCAGAAAATTGGCTCAGCAACCAACCCATAATATGCCAAATGAACATATATTTATAGAACCCTTTTCTAGTGACCAAATTTGAGTTGGAAAAAGACACTTGAACAGATGTAATCAATGCTACATTTTCCTCAAGCCAAGATCCAGGAAATCTATTGTAAACGGCATCCCTGAGCATCCTTGAAAACCAAAAACGTGTCCAAAACCAACCACCACATTTAAATGGTGTGGTCATCATCTCCATAGTTTCAAAATGCATTTAGATGAATGGCCTTATGATAAAACAATGGTTTTTGGGCACCAACATGTCAAATCTAGTAGTTGTAGGACACTAAGATGCATTAGTGGTTTTGGGTCATCTAGGAGGGTAGATGGTAGTCACTGGAAAATGATAAGAGTTTCAAACTATTAAGGGTTAGGAGTAACATATACCATATGCCAAGGATCAGAGCATAGGGGAATTGGGGAATCGAGAGTGATAGGAAGTCATGCTAGAGGAGATGTGAGATGGGTGAAGGCCAAAAGGGTAACTCCGATAGGAACAAGGTGTTGAGATGTCGAGACGAGGCTTAACTTGGTATCGAGTCAAGGAAATGGCCAAAAGTCCGACTCTAATAAGAACAAGGCATCAAGATGTCAAGATTGAGGAGTTGGGATGGGACCTAGCCTAGCACCGAGTCAAGGAAATAGCTGAAATTCCAAATTTGATAGGTTATATAGAGCAATCGGCAGAGTTTCAAACTTTTGAGGGTTGGTGGAAATGGGTACCCAATTAAGGGTAAGGGCAAAAATTGACCCTGTAAGACTTAGTAACTTTTTTGGAGTGCAAGGTATCAAAGCTTAGGAAGAAAAGATGAAGGGGAACAAGTACCAAGGGATGGGATGGATGAGGAAGTCTGAAAGTCCAATGAATGCAAAGGACTTAGAATTTTAACTGACTTTCAGGCTTTGCGCTCAGAAATGGCAAAGGAATCGTGCCGAGGGATGGGAAACTTAAAAAAAACAACACTTAGACAAAATTTTAATAAGGACTTAAGTGGGTTATTGGGATTGGTAGGGAAGGGATACAAGTATCCACAACCCCAAAAGTTCGAAAGGTTAAAAAACACACAAAACACCAAGGAAAACACTAAAAACAACCCAAACTTAGACCTATTATGGATTTTTGCATCTTTTGACATTTAGAGGACGCATTTAGGATGGTCTTAGATCGCTTATAAACAATGGGTCTAATATGACTAAGACACACAAAATGGAAGGGACTCAAGAAAAAATGACACTATAGATTTGAGTCCCACCACACTTCAATACAAGCCCTAGAAGATATTACTTTTGATCCTTTATGAGTATGACTAAGATCTCCCTCTCTGAAAATTTCTTTCGTGTTGACCAAAGGTGGGTGCTTTGTGACGAGCCCTGCTGGCTCTCAGCTCAAAACCCTCAATTTCTTAAGTCTTTAAATGTTTTATTAAGTTTTTAGAGAAATCTTAATAGACAGAAGAGAAGGGCCGCAACATATTTTTGCTCATAAAATATGAATTTGATCTTATTTCTTCAAAAGGAAAGTACAGAATATATTATTTAACACCAACAGATAGATTAAGAATGATAAACATACCAAGAAGGCTCCAGATTATTTTAAATAAATAAATTGCCAGATCTACAGCTGGAATTGATGAAATCAAGCTTGAATGCACGCCAAGACTCCAGAAGTAGCTTCTCC
>VDFB02247512.1:0-19307 GCA_007258455.2 Sequoia sempervirens | reverse complement strand
TGTGCAATAATGAGAGTTTTCTCCTTGAACCTTGTTATATATTCAAAGGCTAATTAGCAATCCAAACAACATTCCCTTTAGTCAGATGCCATTCAATGCATTGAGTTTGCATCAATGAATTATGTACCTTCAGCCACTAGTTTTAATCAAAGTATGCATATGGATTCAGAATCAAAAGCTCTTTCCTATGAACCCATTTTTAATTTTTCTATGCATTTGCCCGGAATGCTTTTAACTGGCAGCATCGGCCAATCACATTTCAGCATATAACATATTACTTATTTTTTTGTATAGTTTGAATTTGGAGAGCTATTTTTAATATTGGAAAATTAGCATTTATCTATTTTTCTATTCGTCCGAGTAGCTTTATAAATCATTTTTGTTTTAAAAATTTGGGAAAATGCGAATGCATAAATTGATTAAATAAATTTAAGTAAAGGCATAGTGTAAAAGTTGGCAGCTAGAGGTACGTAATCCATGAATGTAGATTAAATGCATTAAAATATCAGGAAAATGCGAGCGCAATGCATGAATGCAAATTAAATGCATTAAATGGCATCTGGCTGGAGGTGAACGCACTGGAATGGCTTGGTGTCCACGCATGGACAGGGTACTTTGGTCATTTAATATAGAGTTAAGCCACTTGATATGCATCTCTATTACTTTGTGTGTGTTGTTTTTGTGTTTTGTAAGCCTGTGTTCTCTAAACCTAAACTCTGCAATTGCTTTGAGCTTTTTTGCTATGATGAAAGCATAAAGGATAAAGGAATTTTGTGAACTATTATAGTTAATGTGCTCATAGGCACATATGCAAAATATGGAAGCATACACAAGGGAAGCGAATTGTTCGAAAAAACTCCTCAAAGAAATGTGGTCCCATGGAATGCAATAAGTGTTCATAATGGACTCTTTGGTTTTTGCATGTTAACTTTGTCAGATAATGCAATTTGACATGAACAATGTTGAAGCCATGACATGAACAATAGAACTATTCAACACTGAACTCTATGCCTGTAATAATTATTGCAAAAGCTATAAATGCCATAGATGAAATAACATGAATAAAATTTTAGTTTCTGCTTTTCTTGAAGTGCAATGAAAAAACTGCTATAAAGGCATAACACAAGGTTGTGTAACATATTGCCACTCCTGTTTCTAATTTATTTGGACATGAATTCTTTACACATTTGATTGCAATAGTAACATGTCTACGAAAATGGAACAATAGAGATCATAAATCAATAGTTTTAAGTCTGAGTATATATGTATCTTGATACATATAAGCTCGATTTGGCATTTACGAAAACAACTATTATCTACAGTGAAAGAGCTAATTAGTGTTCCTCTATACGATATCCATAGAACATAATAAATTGCTACAAGGCTAGAGTGGCACATCCATAAATGCATGGATGCATGTATATGCAATTGCATATAGGGATACGTAGAAGCTTAGATGAATACATGTATACATGAATATGTGCATATGTGCATATGGACATAAAGGCATATATACATGTAAATATGCATATATGCAGTGAAAGCAACAAATGAATTTCTCTATACAGGAATGTACTTTATACATTAGAATGCGTGATGGAAAAGCACGACTATAAAGTACAATGCATAAAAGCAGTGTTGAGACTTGGTTGCATTAACAGCATAAAATGAAAAAAGTCAGAGGAAAATAACTATTTATTGCCTCAAGTAATTTTTTTATGGGTCAGGAGTGTGCAATCATAACAACTTCTACTTAGTCACCATAAACTCTCAAAAACATAACAAACAAAGAGCAAATATTGGAAAAGCTAGAAATGACAGAATGCAAAAGGAAACATTTAAACTATATAGTTTGAATGGCATTATGCATAGAGGGGTAATAATTATTGAACATATATGTCAGATGTACATAGAGAACCACTATATTCATAGGTGTAAAAACAAAATTAGATTTTCAGATGTCCATATTTGAGAAGACTTTAACATAGTAACCTATAAAAGTGTCTAAATGTATAATAGCAATAGAGTATTTTAAAACCAAAGATGTCTTTAACATGTCAAAACCAATGAAATGTCTTGGAGCATGGAAAGGCAAAAAAGTTAAAGTCTGAACAATGTAAATCTATACTCCTATATTCCTAGTTTCCTGTAAAGCCAAGAAAATGCTACGTATTAGAAACAAAGTTTGTATGGATGGTGATTTGAGGTGCTGGTTCACAAGAGAAAAAAGTTTACATATGAATGACTTTTTTACCTTCTGGTGATGTTTCCTGTTTATTTGTTAATGCAAATGGCTTCAACAATGGCATTGTTTTGGTCAAGGCTAAAATTTCCTTCAGCGCTGAAGTCCCGTAGGATGAATATCACTATTGACTTTTCCTTGATATAGTCTTCATAGCTGAGGTTTTGCAATGTGGGCAATAGATGGTGCATGGTGACCTGGTCAATTGAAGACTGAATTTTTTGATTGTCATAAGTTGTAATGATAGTTTTAAGTTGCAAACAAAATGTATAATTGACTTGTTGGTTGCGCTGTTTGCAGTGAGCAGTTTTTTCTTGGAGTGTCCCATAAGCAGTGAATTTGCATTTGCATTTTGGACAACATGCATGAAATGGATTGGAAAATGCATTTGCTGCTTTTAGAGTACCAGAAACCTATAGAATATGGTTCAAAATTGTTAGAGGAGACAAAACATACAGGTTTGGATGTGATAGTTTAAAAAAAAATGAATGTCGTTACCTTAAAAGTTGAATGTAGTAGGCTGTTGAGTTTTTCCAAGCTTCTTTTGTCATTCAAGTTATAGATGAATGTTGACTGACATGTGTGAAACGTGTTCTTTTGATCTATTTTTCTTACAACATTCTTGAAAAGTACTGCGGTTTTATCGGTAGGCGTAACCGGGTCTTCGCATTGCAAGTATTACGTTCTATACACCGTAATAGCACCTGCGATTCAATGAGAGAATTAGATTTTGTTACGAAAATTGTTATAGAGACCACTGTAGAACGAGAAAAGGTTGAAACTAAAAGAACAAGAAAAAGTTTTGTAGACCGAAATACCTGTGCTCTGTCTATGTCAGTGTGGCCATCTTTGATGTCAACTGCAAATTGGGTACCCATTTTCTTGGCACCAACTACTAGCGCAGCTATTGTGCCAGTTGGGTACTCATTTATAGTTGTTAGCAGTTGGCTGATAGTCGTACTTGGAATGAATTTGTACTCTTGATAGAGGCATGGAATGTTTTCAATGGTGCTTATGTTTGTTAAAATCAAAATGCAATCACAGTCACCTCTGTCATAATCTGTCCTAGGTGCAACTTGAAAATTTGAGATTGAGATAGCTGACCTCGAGACTATTTTAGGCTCATGTTTACACACAAGGTTTCCACTAACATTTAACGTGATTGTCATTTCTGATTTGTGATCTGTTAAATCAGCATGCAACATTTCCTGTGTTTTGTTGGCCCTATCCAATGTTGCTTTGTAGACAACAAGCACATCACCTTGGAAGGTGTCTCCAACTCTTTTTGCATTTAGCTGTTCGATTGAAACAATCTTAGGTTTCTTGACTCTTGTCCTACAAGGAACAAGGATAATGTCAATTGAATGCTAATTTAATATTAGCAAGCTGGGCAAATGGCGGTACAATGAAGAACTAAGCACTTTACTGTTGTGTTGACTCTTCCTGGGCAATTTGCACTTGTTTTCCCTATCTTTTTGATACATCTTTTGGTGTCCTGCAAAGAATTGGAACAATGTTATTTGAATATTTGTGATTTGGGTGAATGAGTATGAAGGAATAATACTATGAGTGCTTTACCGTTGTGTTGATTCTTCTTGTGTGGTTTGTATTTGCTTTGACTGTATTTTAGTTTCATCCATAGATCTCCTACAAATAATGGATATAGCATTGAAAAAACGCATTGCAAAGTATAAAAGCTATATAAGGCTATAAGTTCTATAAAGTTGAATTTGCTCCATTAAGCAAATATGCACCTTTTAGGGAAAATCTCGATTGTGATTAGTCCACATGTGCTTCTTGATTTTATAGACAGAGCATATATCGGTAGCCGGGTGCTTGGACTCAGCCGTGGTCACGACCTGACTCTGGCCGGCGTTGTTGTTGGTTCCACACAAATTGTACATTGTCTTTATCGCATATAACCGAAGCATTTTTTGCTTCTGCTTTCTGAAAACATGTCCACATTAAAATCGCCTAAAATGTACAACATGTTTTCTGAATTTGTGGATGCAATAATTATTTGCAAGATTGCGATAACTTCGTCTATGGCAGTTGTAGGTCTTGCATAAATATTACAAACATTGATTTCATTGTTAGATAGCATTACTGTTGATGTGATGGCTTCAATATTTGATGTTTCATGTTGTTTTGTTTTTGACAGGAATAAATGTTTCCTGGTTAAAGTTGCTATGCCATGTATGTTATGTACAGAGAAGCTATCAAAATACTGCAGCAAGATATTTAGCTCAAAGGGATGCATATGTGTTTCTTGGAGACACAAGATATCAGATTGCATTATGCCATAGTCATTGACAATGTCTTCTACATGTGCTTTCAAGCTACGAGTGTTCAATGTACATAGGAGCATATGTGATTTGTTTTCTGAACATGTGCTTTGGTTATCAAATTGCCATTGTGCACATGTCTGGAGATGAGACATTTCTAGTTGTATTTTGTCTTTAACTTTGAAGTTTTTTGTAGTTAAAGGTTGTAACAGAAATAATGATTCTATTGATTTTGTTCGTGATAGAGTTGTATAGGTTAGCCCATGTTGTCTAATGCCTGTGGGATCAAAAGCCAAGGCCTCCATTGTTAATCCTTGGGATCGATGTATGGTTCATGCACATGCTACTTGTATTGGGAATTGTTTTCTAATTGTAATTTTCTTGTTTGTTGTTATTTTCTGGATTGGCCTAGCAATGCGTTGTATAGGCACCCAGTCTTTGTCAATGATAGTAGAATAGCATTGTGCTAGTTTTGTGCGTTGATGATGTCCAATTGATGGGTCATTAAATTTAATCTAGACAATATCAATATTGTTTTGTGCTGTATATGCTTTAAAAATTCCATCTGAACCGTTGACGAGGCCATCTTGAACATTGTAATTGCCTGCATAAAGTTCAACAAGAATGTTTGGTTTCAAGCATATTTGTGATGGAAGTGTCGTTGTGTGACTATATACTTGTATTGCATTAAGGTCCTCCTCAAGTTCATCTATTACATCTAGCACTATCATTTGGGTTGGAATGATTGATAGCATTTTGTTGTTATGTGCTTGAACATCAATTCTCCTATAGAAAAGGTGCGGAAGCAATGGATCAAATGGTACAAGATGAAAGAAAATTTTGTTGAGATAGTCTATGTCATGAGTTGTCTGAATGCCTACTCGTAGTCTATTAAGGATTGAAATAAATATTTCATCTTTTTGTCTCATGGTAGTCACCAATGAATAACATTTTATGTGGTATTTCCAAAAACTATAAGGCATTAAATCAATTGGAGTAGGCCTATTTTCAAAAACCACAGAGTCAATGACAGGTTGTGCCTGGTAAAGGTCACCACAAAATATTGTATCAAGGTTTCCAAAGTATGTTGTAGGCATTTGCATTATGTCTCGTAGTCTTCTATCAATATACTATAGGAATGTTGAGCCAACTAATGATATCTCGTCTATAAGAAGTATGCACAATTGATCATAGTGCTTTGACATAGTGTCAAGCACTTTAGTGTTCAGTGGCAGGAATTCTGATGTATTAAAAGGTATGTGAAATGATGAATGTAATGTGAACCCCCTATGTTATATGCTGCTTTACCTGTATATGCAATTAATAAGCCCTTGGGTTTGTCTGGATTATTGTCAACAAAATTGCTATAGATGCGAATGAGAGCTCGGTAGATGGCCTTTGCTGTAAAAGTCTTTCTTGTTCTAGCTCCCCCAGTCAAAAACAAGTGCAATGGATTTTGTGGATTTTTCATCTTTTTTATGAGAACATCTTTAACAATTGCTTATTGTTCTTTATTTAACATTCATCTTAACTTGTAGTATTCATTGTTATCTATAATCTGTGGGTGCTTTGTAATTTCAAATCCATTGGAATGCATGGTATTTGGGTTAGAACGACCTATGTTTGGAAGGTTTTTTTGTATGTCATATAGTTCTTTCTGGCAAAGCTTTGCTTGCATTGGTAGGTCAATGAGCTTTTCATCTTCAAGAGACTGAAGATCATTTGTAGCTTTGTCAATGTCACCCCATGTAGAGTTTGTGTTGTGGATGAACTTTGCACTATTTGTTTGAATGGTTTTTCCATGGCACATGTATGCATGTTCCCAAGAGTCAAAGTTTTGTTTGAGTGTATGCTCATTAATGGTAAATGGAACATAGAGAACCAATTGCTCTCTACAATGATTTTCCATATCAAAGTGTTTGTTGAAATTGATAAATTGTACCACATTTGGTTTGGCCTTTGGTTCAATTGTAGCACCTTATTTGTTGTATCTTGAAACAAATTCTGCAAGACATATGTCCACCATTGTTTCAGGACATTTTAAATAGTAGTCTATAATAGATTTCGCAAGAACATTTTCTGATTCGTCTGGCTCATTGCTCAATTGTTTAACAGATTTTAGTATAAATGTGCGATCATTGTCAGATCGTGTATCAATGAATATACATTTTCTTGAACTGTAATTTAATGGAAATGACAAAACAATATGTGCAGCTTGTTGTGATGACATTTGTTGCAAGTTAAACATGGCATTTCCAAGTTTACTTACCATTCGTATTACATCAATATTGTCTTGCTTGTGGTTTGTACGTATTCTTTTGAATGCATATGTCATTGACTTGTCTACTTTTGCAATATATGAGCTACAATACATTGCAGCAGCATATGCATTAAGGAAAAACTGTGCATCTGTATTAGCCTTCCAAAGATATGGAATTTTCCTTGAAAAACTATTGTTCCATATTTGTGATGGTTTTCTTTGTAAAAAAAGCGTAGGCATGTTTAATGTTGAGCTCAAAGCTTCAATGTATTCATTGTCAGTTAAGTTTATTTCTTTTAAGAACATTTGAAAAGTGAATGTTTCGTCATAGTTTGCTTTTTGGAGTTTTGAAAAGATGTCAGTGGCATTTGCAGTTATCGCTTCAGTCTTTTGGAGTATTGGTAAAAGTATAGTTGAATTTTGCATTGGTGGGAAAGGAAAATTGTAATTCTACAAAAGTCGCTTTCTCTTGATCTCTCAGATTTCTTTTTATGATTTATGTTTAGTAGTAAAATGCCAGCCCGAAATTTCGTGTCACAAGCAATACAATTTACTAACAAAAGCTATGATGTCCGTGCTGTTATTTTCTGTGTAGATCGGTGCAGTTTTAACCCATATGAGAAAATGATCATGTTCATTTCCTTGATTTTGGAACTCAGTGACTGAGAAGTAATCAATGACATTTCCAGAGAAAGAGTCATCTGTAAGTATCAATTTTTTTATTGCATTTATTCTATGTTTATAGTAACATGCACAAGTGATAGGGTCTTTCTTGATTAGTTCAAACTATTAATGTAAGTCATTAGATTCTTGATTTTGTGCTGATTGGTGTAGATTGTGCAACTCTTGTAATGTTTGAATTAGTGGATCCCAATTTTGCTCAGCACTAGAGAAAGTGATGAAAAATGTCGGTGGTCCTAGTTGTCAAATCATAGCAAATACATTTTTCTTAAGTTGTTGTGAATAGTCTAGAGAGATTCTTATTCTTTTGAAATCAACATATCCAATATCTGATTTAAGAATTTTTTATAGATTTGGTTTGTGTTTAACATCTTTTGCAAATAGCTTTCATCCTTTTAACTGGCCTTTTCGGATTCTTATTGTCATTGTAGATAGTACTTGTTGTATTAGTACCTTAATAGCTTTGAAAAAAATGTTTGTTGTATGATATGCAAATTGTCTTTGTGACTGTAAGAGCTCCCAGCGTACTATTTTCTGATATGTAAAGTTTTTTACAATGTCATTTTCATGTGGTTTGCCAAAGAATAAAGTTGGGAAATTCATTTCTTTAGCATACATGTCCTTAAATATTCCAATTGGATACTTGTCCTTTGCAGGTGCAATTTCAATAATCTTGTCTTCCATGTTATGGATACTTCTAGACTCAGTAAATCCATGTATCAATGTTTCTGATGGGTTTTCATTTTCGATTTCACTATCTGATTCTGTTTCACTTGTATTTTGTGGACTATTGTCTTCGTTTTCTTGAGTGCATTGGAGAACTTCTTGCCGATCTTGGTTTATGTGGACTTTGTGCATTTTGTATAATGGTCTCCTTGTTAATTGAGTCAAAGCTTGCATGATGACATTTGGGTGCACCATGCCTTTTTGAAATGCATTTTTGTATTGTAAGCGCCTTTTCAACGAAACAACAACTGTTTGTGTGTTGTTAATTGATTGTGCAGAATGTTTTGTACAATGTCTATGTCGACAGTAGAATATCGTAAGCAATGGGAACCCGCTAGGCCTATTTGAGATCTTTGAACCTTAGTTCCTGCACTCTGTGCAAATGCAATTCTAAGTGAGATAAGTCGTTCTTCTAGCTGAGTTAAATTTTTCACATAGCACAATGGTCTATTAGTTCTTATTTTCTGTGGCATAGCATACTTTGGAATAGTGCAATGTTTCAATGCAAAGTAGCATACATGGCATATGAAATCTGTGAATGGTAAGGAATCTGATTGTAGTAGCTTACAGTATAGTTCTTTTTGTTTTTCTTTGAATGTCCTGATATCCTTGTTCAAATAGAGCACTTGGCAAATTGCACATGGGTATTTTGGTGTATCTTGTATTGTTGTTTTATAAATTTCTATTGGTGACAATGTTTTTTTTTTCTTTGGACTGGTAGGTATACTTTCTTTTTGTTTTTCTTTTCTAATCAAGTTCTTCAGGTGATTAAGTCTTATTGTTGATTTATGTTTAAAATTGTTTGCTGTGACAAATGGTATCAAATTCTTGCTCTTGGCAAAGCATGCGTCTCGTTCCGCGCAATTTTATTGTGGACTACTCCTCAACAACTTTTAAGCTGGAGGTTTTGTTGAGCATTACGCAGGTTGTACGTAGCTTTGATTCCGTGGGTTTTGCGCCCAAAAATGTCCAAACCAGAGGGTTTGTAATTATGTGGAACAAGATAGAGGACCGATTATGGGGTAATCCTAATCATCAAATCCAGTACTTTCTTGATGTTGTCAATGACCAGAGGCTTATTTGTATTTTTAGCCATTTGGATATCCAGTGAATGCAGAACAAGTCACCCCACAATCCACATTCACTATGGTCTGTGCATGGTCTTGCAGACAATCGCATTTTGTGGAAGTATGTTTCTTGGTCATGTACTTTGTGCAATGTATATAAAGTATTAGGATTTAGTTCATTGTTATATGATTTAATTGCTTCTTTGTCCTTATTTTGAAGGAAAGTTAGGAAATGATCTATATCTCCATTTCGTAATTGAGTTGAGGTGTATTGATTGTTAAGTAGTACTTGAAGCGAGTCAAACAAACAATCGCCAGCATTGAATGCAAATGTGCTTAATCTACAAAGGCCTTCAGCTCTAAGGACATTGTCAATGTTTGATATTTGAGGATACTTTGTGCATAGTTTTTTAATTTCATGTGAACCTACGGGCTGTTTTGAAGTTACGTTTTGTGTTTTAATTTTTAACAATGGTTCAAAGTGTCCACTTAAAGAATTCATGTCATGAAATAGTATAGAGACTGGTTATGTGTAATCATAACTATTGAACTGTAAGTACCTTCTTGCTGTTGTTCTTGACCAAAGGCATATTTGTATATTCAACCATTTGGATATTCAATGAATGCAGAATAAGTCACCCCACAATCCACTTTCAGTGCAATCTGCCTGTGGCTTTGCAGATAATCGCATTCTGCGGAAATATGTTTGTGGATCATGTACTTTGTGCAATGTATATAGAGTATCAGGGTCTAGTTCATAGTTGTATGATTTTATTACTTCTTTGTCCTTGTTTTGAAGGCAACTCAAGAAGTAATCTATAGCTCCGTTTCGTAGTTGAATTGATGTGTAGCGATTGTTAAGCAGTAGTTGTAAAGAGTCAAACAAACAATTGTCAACATTGTATGCAAAAGTACTTAATCTGCAAAGCCCCTCGCCCTTAAACGCGTAGTCAATGTTTGATATTTGGGGGTGCTTTGTCAATTCATAGGTGTCAACATCTATCATTTTCTTTGTTTCTTTTGTATCCTAATGTGTTTGAGAATAGCAGATGTTATGTATGAATAGTATCAAACGCTATCATCTAGATTAAAAAATCTATAGTTTTTTCCTATGTTGCCTATGTGCTTTTACTCAATAGCATTCTATAGTATTAATCATGTTGTCGAGCATCTTGGAAGATAATAATCTCTATATATGTTGGAAAATGGATCTTGAGTAGTAGCAGAAGACTACGTGACATATTATACAACAAACAATTTTTTAGAAGCACAAGGGAAAAATAGTATTAATTCTTCAACCTGACCTTGTCATCCACTGTCCCCCACCAGGATTGTATGTACTTATTCCTATTACATTGACAAATTGGATAAATGAGTACAATGCATGATGTATACTTTCAATGCCACAAACACAAAACAATATTTTCAGGTAGCTTTGTTTACATGCAAGAAATGGTGGATAAGAATATTTTTTGCTCACATTGTCAATCTCAGGCTATGGTCTTTAAATGTTTTGTGTAATTGGATTCCTTTGTTTCTATGTACTTCTAAGTGACTGATTTTCTCAAAGAGCAAATGATTTTAAAAGCTATTCACATAAACATGAATTAAGTGGCATGTAGAGAATAGTTTCATAAATCATTTCTGTTTTTAAAAAATCAGGGAAATGCAAAGGCATTGATTGATCAAAGAAGATCTATGGCTTTTCTTATTTGTGGGAATAGCTTTAAAAATCATTTGAGTTTTAAAAATTTGAGGAAAATGCAAAGGCATAGGTCCATTGAGCAAAAGCGAAGGCATAGATCGATTAAATAATTTAAAAAAGAGATTAAAACTCAGAGATGCAGGCACACAGTGCATAAATGCAAAGTAAATGCATTAAATAGCATGTGGGTGGATAAGAAACTGCTGGAATGGCTTGGTGGACATGTATAGCCAGGCTGCTTTGTTCATTTGTTATAGACTTAAGTCACTTGTTAAGCATGACTATTACTTTGCACAAATTGTTTTTCTATTCTACAAGTCTTTGTTCTAGGAAAGTCTACAGTGATTGAGCAGACTTTGTTATAGTTATAGTGTCCAGAACCAGAAATGAGTTACTTGAGGCAATAAATAGTTTGTTTCCTCAGTTTTCTCTTACTTTAGAGGTTTAAAGCACACAGTGAAATTGGCAATGTGAGCAAAAAAAAATTGTGGTTAATGTCATTTTGCATGTAAACAAGACCATGGAAAAATATTGCGTCTTGTCTATGAGTAACGTAGTACATCATTCATTGTACTCATGTGCCATGTCAACTTTTGAAATTAACTTTGTGGTATTTTTTTGCAATACATGAAGATTAAACATACGTTCACTTGCACAGTGCATAGCACCTTGCCACATATATAAGTAGTCTTATGAACAAAATTGCCTTAAATGCATATAGGTAAAAACTAGTTGACATAAAACAAAGACTTATGACTTTATAGGCTATTTGAAACTACAAACAGGGTTTAAAAATTGCATTCTAGCAGTTCATTCTATTCTATGGATATTGTATAGAGGAAGTATAACTAGTTAACACATAAGCAAAACTTGTTCTATTTTTCGAAGACAAATTACTATTGCAATTGTGGAAAATGCATTTTCCTGTTTCTATATGTGCAAGTAGCCTTTTAAATCATTTGTGTTCAAAGAAATGAGGAATACAAGATGACAAAATGAAAACATGAAAAAGAACTTTATGCAGTTATTATATTGAAGAATTTCAATTGCATTTCAAGAAAAGCAGAAAGACAATTTGGAAAGCTGACCTTGCAATCTGCTATTGAATGATCAAGTATACTTGCAGCAATGTACAAATTCTGGTTGTTATTATAGGCACAAGTAATTTTTCCTAGTACAATGACAAAATTGAGAAGTGAGCAAACTGTAAAAACATATACTATTTCATCTACAACCATGGGAAATCTTCCTAGAAGCACATATTTGGAAAACTCTGCATCATTTTTTTTGAAAACAAAAAGGAGAAGGTTAATATGCTAACCTCACGTTGCAGTTTGTGCGTGATTGTTTAAATACAGTTGAAAGCACCGATCCCTGTTACAAGGACAATTTAGACAAATGAGTACAGTGAGTGACATATACTATGTTATTCATAAAAACAAAACATAATTCTTATGTAGATTCATTTCGACGAGAAAGAACCTAAGTAAGAACTTTTGTTTCTTATAATGCAAATTGCATTTTATAATTTTAAAATACTTATTGTTATTTGTGTACCCTATTATATAGAACATATTTTGCATATGCATGCATTAGTGTAATTCTGTTATTGCAATGGTGGCATAAGCTCTTTAAGAGCAATCAATGGAATAGATGCCATATTTGCTTAAGCGTCTGAAGAAGTGTAAATAGGCCATGGCAACCTGTCAATACTAAGCCAAAAAACAACACAGACTTGTGCTAGCACTGTTAATTTCTGATAAAAACAATTTCTAGCTACTGTTTAATGCTAGACCAACTATCAGTTAATAGTGAAAGCCAGATAAATATTGATTTTCTAACTAAATGGGGTCATTTCATTTCCATTTGCATAAGTTTATTTTGTACCATTATGTAGCACTTACTATTACTTGTGCAATCAAGCCACATGCAAGTAGAATTCATAACTCATGGCATTTAGATACACTCAAGGAGAAATACAAACCAAGGTTGTTGGCATCTTGATAAGAAAGATGATGACATACATCCAATTAATATATGCCACAACATCTTATTCAATGAAGATGATTTGGATAGGGACGTTACAAATGAGAATCCTTATTGGTGTGTGAGTAATCCTCTTTTTCAAGACTTCTCAAGGAAATTGCATGCGAATACTATCAGTGAACAGGTGGAATCAGATTTATTAATTGACTTTGATTGATGGGTCAAATGTGCACAAGGATAGTTATAATTATTTCTTTGTTTTAATTATTATGTATGTAAATACTATTTAGCAGTTACCTAATTAATTAGATATGAAATGATAGAAGGGAAAAGAAGATTAATTAATTAAGATAATTTGATTCATTAATTAATAAGGTGAATTATCATGTAAAAGTACATAAATTAGAAGTTTGGAAAAAATCCTCTTTCCTTTATGCTTTAATGACAACGAGAAAGCTAAAAGCAATTGTGGAGTTTAGGCTTATATCTGTAAATTGCATTTGCCTGATAGTTTGTAAAGCCTTCTCAACACATTGTCTACATATTGTTCAAAAGGTCCCATTATGGCAGATGCTAACAACACAATGGCTCTAAAGCTTGCACTATGGAATAGTTCTGCAGTAATTGAAGATATGTAATCTTTAGAGGACTCATAAGCACCAAGTTATTGTTAAGCTCCCATATTGTACATTGGACAAAAGACAATTGTTCATCCGAGGTACTAGTCTATGAAGATTAGCGTAGGCTAAGCACTGTGAAACCTAATCTGCCTATGGACTCTAAAATAAAAGAAAACTGATGAAAATAACTATTTATTGCCTGAAGTAACTTGTCTACAAGTGTCCTTTTTGGAACCATGACAACCTTTGCCCTGTCACTGTAAACTCTTTCCTAGAAAAGACATATAGACACACACACATATATATACATATGTATATATATGTACAGATATATCCATGTAGACACACATAAATGCATGTATGGACGTAAACATATATGCATGCATGCATATACACATAGATGCATCTATACACACATACATATATGCATAAATACATATATGCATAGATATATCCAGAGACATATGCATACATGCATATATGCATCTACAAATGTTTACATAGATATGCACATAGATAAATGCATATGTACATAGAGACATGCATACATACATACATGCACGAACACATCAGGCACAAAGTGATAGTGATAGTCCAACTAAAGCACTATGAAACACAGCTTCATTATGCACTTTAATGGAAAGAAACTGTGGAAAATAAAAAATTATCACCTCAAGTAACTCGTTTCTGGGTCTGGACTCTACAACTATAACATCTCCTGCTCAGTCGCTACAAACTCTTCCTCAGAACACGCGCTTACAGAAGACAAAAGCAACACACGCAAAGTAATAGAGATGCATAGCAAGTGGCTTAACTCTATGTTAAATGGCAATCGTGTACACATGGCCACCAAGCCGATCAGTGCCTTCGCCTCGAGCCATATGCCATTTAATGCATTTAATTTGTATTCATCGCGGTCTGCGTACATCTACTTTCGCCCGGTTTATAAAATAGCTCTCCAAATTCAAACTATACAAAAAAATAAGTAATATGTTAAATGCCAAAATGTGATTGCCCAATGCTGCTAGTTAAAAGCATTCCAACCGAATGCATGAGTATTCCTGCCTTGATGCTAGGAACCAATAAAATTCAGACTATACAAAATAGTTTATCCAAGTGAGTGCTATTAGGTTTGTTATCTTCAATTTCAAACTCCTTTGACTTTAATGCATTTTCTTTGATGGTAGGATATGGAGATTCTTGTTTTATTGAGAGTTCAAAACAATATGACAAATCTTTTTGATATCCTGTGTTTAGCACATTGCAACAACAAATAGATACAAAGACTGTGCGAGCCTTCTTTTAGAGTTTGGAGCAGAAGTAAAAAGCATAGGTACCCTTGAATACTTGTTTGTGTTCTCATTCTACAAGAGCATTGTAGAGTTCTCAATGTTGTTTTTAGTTGCTTGTTATTCAGTATGCTGTAAAAGTGGGGTAAAAAAATTGAAAAATCATGATGAATTAGAAAGCTCAACAATCCATTGTTTTTTCTGTTTTCCAAATTCCTAATTGTTTCATTTAACAAAATAAAGTTCTTGACCAGATTCTGCTAAACTAAAATAGATGGAGGAGGAAGTGTGTCTCTGTCGGAAGCAGTTCTTGGGTGATATGAATTGATAGCAAAATTACCAGAAACCCTTTTTGCATTACTGCACGTGTATTTTGCAAAAGTAATCTGATAAAAAATCAATGTTCATAAAAGCTTTTTCACGGATTATTGGAGTTTAAACTGTTACTTGTTTATGCTACATGTCATTGTATTTCATAGCTTATGTTTCCTATGCATTCCTTGTTTCCAATTCCTGGACCTTGTCTATATTTCCACATTGTGAATATATGTCTATGATAGCATTTTCAACTGTTATATCTACCTATAAGCCAATACATAACTGTTGGGGATAAATAAGTGTGGGAAATATTATAGAGACAAACTTATTTCAAGTGCCTTAAATTCATTGTCATCTTAGAAATAGGTTTTTACTTTTTTGTGATATCTACCAGTAGCAAGGGAGCAATGAAGGACCTGGCTAACAATTGCATCTTATGTTTTTATTCCCTCTTGTTTGGAGTAAGAATCTCCATTTGTGGTATAATCATATAGTTTGTTTGGCTATAACTTGAAAAATAGGGGTTTGACTGCATTGCACAGTTATAAATTCATTTTTAATACATTACGGTTGTACCTGATCTTATTAAGGTGGCAGAACATGGTAAGTAATCCAACCAAAGGATGTGTAATTTTAGTCATTTGCCATATGTAGACAAGTTTTGATGGTAAAAAGGTAGACAACAATAATATAGTGTGGAATACAGTGGAGGCTTATGCAAAGATGAAAATAGTCAGCTCTTCTGGAAATTTTTCAAGACTCTCTAAGTTAATACAGTTAGGCTAGGAATATGTGGGGTATACATATGATGATTGAAAAGAAGCTCTATCTGTAGCAATATAAGACAAAGAGAGAAATATTATTTTTTTAATGATTTGTGTATTTTGATTCAAAATTTTCTAATATACGTGTTATTATCAGTCATGCATTTGAAAACAATGTTACTCCATATAAAAATAAATTTAAGCAAAGGCATAGATTTGAAAACTGACAGTTTTATCAATACAAAGGGGACGTTTACAGTGACAGAGCAAAAGCTCCTGTGCTCATTGAATGAACACCAAGAGACGAGTTACTCAAGGTAACAAATTGCTACTTTTATTTATTTTGCTTCATTTTATCCCAGAAATGCAAGTTGGGTTTCACAATGCATCAAAACACATTTGTGCAAACAACTCCCAAAATTATAATTGCAATGGATGACAGTGATAGTGTAATGGATACTAATAGTCAAAACACCGAAAAACACCAACAAGTATTTTTTTTAGATTCAATAGAAACAAGTATTAATTGAAAATAGATTAACCTGGCAGACTATTTATCATAGGTTCTTGAATTCCAAATGTGCAAGTGTGAGCATGGTTCTCTATAGGCTTTCGCTATGCATTTTAACTATATTGTTGTTTTGCATCGAGCCTAAAGAACCACTGTAAGTATGGTTTCCAAACAGATTTAAATCAATCAATTTAAATCAAGAAAGGTTTCCAATTACACTTAATACTTGAACCATAAAGCATCATTGCTTCAACCTATAGCAAAAGTGCAGACAGGCACACAAAAGCAAATTCAACTATGACATCATCTAACAAGGATTTTTTTGCTATTACTATGATTAACTATTGAACTCAATTGGCTCATCAGTCAAACAACTTGATTGATCACTGTCGTAACTTGTTTGAAAGCTATCTTGTTAAGCTAATTAGTTAATTTCATTAATGAGTAAAAGATAGAATTGACTTAATTTGCATGAGTCAAGTGTAAGATTGACTTATTTGTTAATTGACTTTGATTAATGTATCAGAGAGAGATGAGACAAACTAAATTGTCATGAGCGAAATGTGAGATGGACTTATTAGCTCATACGACACATATACTATGACATTTGAGATTTCATGAAATAATAGCGAAAGCAATAGAATAAACAGATGGCTTGAACATAGACAAAGGAATACAATTAATATGGACAGCTATAGCTTGTTGAATATTTGTAGCACAAGAAACACAAAGGAAGATGTTGGCGAAGGTTTTGCAATTTCGGTTTGCACCTAGCAATTGCATTTGCTTCCTTGTCTATAAAGCCTTTTCAAGAAATTCTTTCTTTGCATATGAATGGCCATAATTGGTTTAATTGATTTGGTGAATAAAGATGATTTATAATTAACTATAATTAACTATTCAAGAAAATTGATCTATCAATGAACTCGTTTCATTGACTGGTCAAGTAACTTGATTCACAGTTAACTTGATCAGCTATCTAGCTAATTTGCTTGAAATTTTGCAAAAAGATTTTTTGACAAATAATTCTCTGCATAACTTGCAATCATTACACACCAAGAGCCAACATTTCTTTGAGGAATTATGTCAAACAGTTTACATGTTTTTCTTGTGCTTCCATATTTTGTATGCATATTCATGACAACATTTCAAACCATAATATCTGTCAGAAATCCACGTCTTATCATGCTTAGATGAATGTACATATCCTGTTCGAAAGCTCCTATTTTATTAAAAGCAGGCAAAATGGTCAGAAAGATTGTGTATCTGTGAATGTGAATAGGCAAGATTGATTTAACTGATTTAGATGATAAAGATGACTAATAATTAACTATGACTAACCACTCAACACAATTAATTCATCAGCCAATTAGCTTGATTGATCGCTGAATTAACTTGTTTGAAAGCTATCATGTTAAGCCAATTAGCTAATACGCCACATACAGTATGACATTTGAGATTCAAATAAGTCTCATGGACGCAAATCTACTATCATGTTAAAGCCACGTAAACATTGATGTTCCAATTCCATGGGGTCATTCTACTTCCATTTTCCCAAGTTCATTTCATTCCATTATCCAACTCTAATTATTAAATGTTTAAACCAACTACATGCAAACATAAATCACAATTCATAGCATCCATATACACCTATGCACAAGTACATGTTATCCAACATATTAACACACACATGGTTTTCTAGTGCTAGTTTGTTAATTGCCTTTGATCAACAGTTCAAATGTACACAAGGATAATTGTAATTATTTCTTTGTTTTAATTATTATATACTTAAAGACTAATTAGCAACTGCCTAATTATTTAACTATCCTTGTACACATTTGACCCATCAATCATAGTCAATCAATAAATCTGATTCCACCTGTTTTCTAATAGTATTGGCATGCAATTTTCTTGACAAGTCTTAAAAAAGAGCATTAGTCACACACCAATAAGGATTCTCATTTGTAACCTCCCTATCCAAATCATCTTCATTCAATAAGATGTTGTGACATACATTAATTGGATGTATCTCATCATCTTTCTTATCAAGATGCCAAGAACCTTGATTTGTATTTGTCCTTGAGTGTATCTGGATGCCATGAATTATGAATTCTACTTGCATGTGGCTTGGATGTACAAGTAATAGTAAGCGCTACATAATGGTAGAAATCACAACTCATAGCATCCATATACACCTATGCACAAATACATGTTATCCAACACATTAACACACACATGGTTTTCTAGTGCTAGTTTGTTAATTGCCTTTGATTAATAGTTCAAATGTACACAAGGATAATTGTAATTATTTCTTTCTTTTAATTGCTATGTACTTAAAGGCTAATTAGCAGTTGCCTAACTATTTAGATATGAGACGATACAAGGGTAAATGAGAAATATGAACTTTCCTAAATCGACATGAATGAAATGTGAGATAGAGCTATTGGGTAATACGCTACATATATTGTGACATTTAAGCTTCAAAGAAGTCTCATGGTTGCAAGCCTGCTATCATGTAAAAGCCACATAAATATTCATTTTACAATTGGATGGGGTCATTCTATTTCCATTTACCTAAGTTAATTTCATTTGGCTATCTAGCACTAACTATCAATTGTTTAATCAAACTTCATTCAAGCAGAAATCACAATGCATGGTATCCTTATAAAATTATGCACAAATACATACTGTCTACCATATTAAGATGGACATAGTTTTCTATTGCTGCTTTATTAATTGGCTTTGAGTTATAGGTGTAATGTGCACAAGGATAATTATAATTATTTCTTCCTTTTAAATTTTATGGATTTAAACACTAATTAACTGTTACCTAATTAATTAGATATAAGATTA
>VDFB02247508.1:0-21169 GCA_007258455.2 Sequoia sempervirens | reverse complement strand
ATTAAATATAGTTTTTTCACCAAAAACAAAACTCTATGTACTGCACATGTGGAAAAATAGAAGATTATCAAAAAAATATATAAAAAATATGAGTGCACTAGATATTGGAGTCCTTGATCCAAAAAAAAAAAAGAATTTCGATACATACAGTAAAAGTTATGCGTTATACAGTTGCATTATGTTTGAGTTGTAATTGATTTGACTTTGAAACTTGATTTCAAAGAAAATATTCAATAAACTATCTAATCAAGTGGAAGCACTAGATATCAGAGTATCAAATCTAAATTTGAAAGAATTAGAATTTTATCCTTCATGGAAAAAAAGTTATGCGTTATACGGTGAGTGCCACTTTTAAAAAATGTTGTTTTATGAAAAAAAAAAAACCCAATCTTTTTAGGAGATGGAAAAAGTAACTGGATTCAAAAAAATTGAAAATAACATATTTTGTGAATCTATGCATGTAAAATGTGTGACAAGACTCTAGTTTGCATCATCTTCAAATTCGTCATGGTTTAACCGCTATAGGTGCTTGAATGTGAAGATTTAATTAAAAAAAAAATCAGTGTCCAGTTTGGCCAAAAATTGTAAACCACTATTCTGGGATCACCCAGTAGCCATATTCTCTTTGATATAAATAAGGATTCTTGATCCATAACTTTCCTTTTTAGACACATAAAAAAGGCCTCGAATTGCAAATCATATTTTCGATGATGACCATGCTTCTCCCTCACATAATTCAATTATTTAATCACATCCTAATGTCATAAGTATTCCTCCATGATTATTTAAATAAATAAATTACATTTATTTATTTAAATACATCACTAATTAGTTCTTATTCCCTCTAATAATTAAACAAATTTCTGATTACCAACATTACCATTTTTCCTTCAATCAAATAAATTTATTTATTTAACCCACTTTCCATCCCACTGAATAAATAATTAAAACAATTATTTATTGTCTTTTGTATCATCCCATTTATGAATTAAACCATTATTTAATTCATAAGTCAACATTCCTCCATAAATTAAATAATTTATATTATTCCAACTACCTCTTTTTCTCCACCATTGATTTGATTATCTCCAATTAAATCTCAACCCTTCATTTCAAGGCTTGCCCTAACTTTGACCTAATGTTTCCCTAACCCTAATCCTCCTTATGACATTGATTCTTGGCTTTGATCTTAGGGCTTCACTAAATTTTAATCTTGTCTGTCCATTCTTCTCAATTTGGAATATTTTAAAAGGCTCTCTCTCTAGCCATTTTAGATAGACAGAGTCATTCGGACACACACATGCTTGAGGACTTGAATACTTGAGCACTCACAACTCTTCAATATTTTTCTTGTCTTGATCATAGGAGATAGTTGCACTTCAAGTCTAAGGGCAATTATACCATTTTTAGCAAGATGTAGAAGGCCAATGGAGGTCAACCAATGGAAGCTTGAAGACTAGGTGATGTTGTTTCACTACTCTCATACTTCATATTTTTATTGTGCTCTATTAGTGATTGGGGATTTAGTTTAATGCTACTTGCAATTAATCTTAAAACTTTTCCTTAATACATTTGGTGAACTGGACGCGGAATACATTTGGTGTAATTTTTACTTTTTAGTTTTAATTTCATGTACTCCTTTTAGTTTTTCGCTTTTAGATTTTAGTTAGTTTTTAAATTTTAATTAGTTTTTTAATTTAGATTTTTAAATTTTCTTTCATCTTTTTTTCTTTAGATTTTAGTTAATTTTTTTTTTAAAGTTAGATTTTAATTCAGATTTTTTTAAAGATTAGATTTTATCTTTTTTAAAATTAGATTTAAATTTTAATTAGCTTTTTATATTTTTAATTATATTTTAATTAGTTTTAGATTTTTAATTAGCTTTTAATTAGATTTAGATTTTTAATGAGCTTTTAATTAGCTTCAATTTTTAATTAGTTTTTAAATTTAATTAGATTTTAAATAGATTTTAGGTTTTTAATTTAGATTTTCAATTAAATTTTAGATTTTGTAGACTTTAACTTAATTAGCTTTTAAATTTAGACATTATATTAATAGATTTTTAAATTTAATTAGATTTTAATTTTAGATTTACATTGTTTTCAATTTAGTCTAGCTTTAGATATTTTCATTTAATTTAGAATTAGCTTTTCCTTTTTAGATTAATTTTGTCCATTAACTCTTATTAAATGTTAATTTCTTTTTAATTTAATTATTGATTGTGGGCTAATCTTTGAATTTTTTTTTTGAATGTTCGAATGTCCAAGATTCAAGATTTGCAATGTCAACTATCGCTTGCAAAAGATTAAAGACTCAAAAATACTAATCATGTTTTGCAGGGCTCTTGCTTTAGTTTTTCTTTATCTGGAGTATATTTTTCATATATAAGGATTAGTGGGCCTAAAAAGAACTTGTGTGCTTAAGTTGACACCATAAGCTTGGAATAAAATACACAAAGTGTTTGATGTGTTTGCCTCACACTTCAATTTGGATATTAAAATGAACAAATGCTTTCAACTTGTGTAACCGAGCTGATTCAATAATAGGAGTATCCTCTCCCTTTATGCACTTGTGCAATCCTTGGCATTGGTATATTTTGACCCATTTTTTGACGATGATGTCAGGCCAGAATTTTGACATTTCAAATGCCATCAAAATTTTAACAAATGATCATTGAAAAATGGGTCAAAATGTACCAGTGGGGTACAAGAGAAACTATTATTGAATCTAGGAAATTGGTCCTTCCTTTGCGGGAAAAAAGTACTCACCCCAAGGTGACTCAAACTGGCAACAAATCTCTTTGGCCGAGCTACCCATGACTAGTATATAAATGTGAATCCTATTGGAAAGCCTAGGATTACAAGTGCAGATGTGTCATACAGACAAAGTAGCACTCCCCAAAACCCTATTGAGTGTAACCTATTTAGGCTGAAGTGCCTCCTAAACAAAGCTTAACCTTTTTCCCCATGTATGGCCACTCAAACGGGGGTCCCAAACTAAATAGTTTTGTGTAGTATCCAAAAACCCTCTATCTACTAGTGCAACAATAGTTGTTGTGAAGGCATCCACATCTTCACACTCTTTAGAAGAGGTGATCAGCCTACCATGGTATTTTTATGGGGGTTGGAAGCTTGTTTGGCCTGAGAAGAGAGTGCATTGTAAGGGGATCCTGTGCAACCAAGCCTCTGGATTCACACGCTAAGGATATGTGGCTAGGGAAACCCACATGGAATCTAGCAGACATTGTCTTGGCCTAACCATAGGATTGTGTTTGTCTTCTTTGTGATTGATTACACATTCCAAATATCGTGTTCGCTAAGCATTTTTTGGATACTAAAACAAAAAAAACAACACTCACAAATCTAGAAACAAATAGTCAACTTCAAACAATTTGAATTTTTGACCAAAACATTAGAAAAATCAAACTTTTTCATTTTGTACCACATTTGCTAAAATGAATTTGTTGTTTTGTATTGCATTTGACAGTCTCTACAACACATTCACTCTGATACAACACATTTGACTGGTCTGAACCACATTTACTTTCCAAAAAACCATAATTTACTTACTAAGCCCAACATCAAAGGCAACCCCGACAACCCAAACAATTCCCTAAGAGTCGCACATACACCCCCTTGGGTGAGCCCATTGAAGAAGTCCTCAAGAAACTCCTTCAAAATGGTGTCATCACACTTGAGGACCCAAAACCATATGACCCAGGGAAATTTAAACCATTTTGGTGGGATGACAATGTATTTTGTGATTATCATCGGGCAAAAGGACATAAAACCTCCTCTTGTCGACAACAGAAAAATTTGGTACAAGACCTTATCGAGAATCATACCATTGAGATAGGTGGACCACAATTTGCATCTAATTCAGACCATACCATACACAAGAACCCACTGCAGGACCATGGTTCTAGTAACCCTTCCACGTCAAAATCCAATAACAATAATCGAGCCAACCATGCCCATATTGCATATGACTATTCTAGGGACCTATCATAAATCATATTAGAACAACTGTTGAACATGTCAACACAGTTACTATCAGAAATGCCCCTGAATGCAATGTCACTACCCATGGGGGAAAAGTCACCATAGCTGGCCCTCCTCCCAGACAACCAAAGATAACAATGCTAGCCCATCCACCCAACAATCGCAGTCCAATCCATTACCCAAACAATCCCAGCCTAAAGGAAATTTTAACCTCATTGACCAACTTGGGAAGACACCTGCACAAATTTCTATACTTGAGTTGCTACGTATTTCCCCAGCTCATAAGGCTATACTCGACAAAACATTACAAGAGTCTTCTATTCCCCAAGACATTGATGTCAATCAATTTGAGGCCATGGTGGGATATCTTACCGCTCCCCACCATATAACATTTTCAGACCAAGACTACTCATCGTCCAAATCCAATCATAATGATGCCCTTCACATTGAAGTTTTTATCCATAAGCATAAGGTCAGACGAGTGTTAGTAGATGGCGGAGCAGGACTGAACATATGCTCCTTAAAATTGGTTAAGGCCCTAGGCTTTTCTGATGCTTGTGTAGACGCTACAAAGAGCATTGTTATCAAGGCATATGATGATGAAGAACGTTCTTCTCAGGGCGTAATTACACTTCCAATTCATATTGGACCAGTCATTGTGGACACCACTTGTCAAGTCCTGGATCTAGAACTTCCATACAATATTTTACTTGGTCGACCTTGGATTCACGCCTTGAAAGTTGTCCCTTCCACGTATCACCAGTGTTTGAAGTTTCCCTTTGAAGGCACTGAGATTACCATATATGGAGACCCTAACCCATTTCAATATTGTACCAATTTGAGAGGTATCTCAGAGCGCCAAGTGCCTATCAACAGTGAAGCTTCGACATCTTCATCCTCTAAATTCCTTGACCCATCAACACTTGCAAAGTCTCCCACATCCACATCCACTGCCACAACATCCACTTCTGCTTCTTCGGCAACCATGACCACCTCCATGACATCTACCACTTCATCCATCACCCCAAGCATCGACGCAAGTATTAAGATCCAGGACCAAGGGTGTGGAGAGTATAAGTTGAATATGGCCTATTGCATAACGAGGATGCCTAAGTCTCCCCAGGTCTACGGCAAGCCTTGCTTCATGTTAGAGTCAAAAGAAATTTTTAGAGTCCCTCCAAAAATAGTATTCATAAAGTGGGGTGAAATGAGTCAAGAGGACATTGACAATGTGCTATCTTGGATTTATAGAGAACTAGAGGATCCAACTCCCTTGCCAGTAAAAATGTATGGTAAAGGATATGACATGATAAAGGAAAAAGGCTACGATGGAATTAGTGGCCTCGGCAAGCACAAGACAGGAAGGCAAGAACCTCTAGCACCTAAAGGAAGACCTAAACATCTTGGGTTAGGGTTAGGACCAGGAGAATCTGGCGATCATAGTACCAATGTACTTTCTAGTGAGAGAGTAAATGCTTCAGACTGTGTCGAGACAATTGAAGATCCCCTTTCTGAAACTGACTCCCACGAATGGGAATTTGGCTCCCAACGATCCCTAAGTGACTGTTGCCTTGATGACTTGTTCCTTGAACCTGGAGAGCCTACATTTGAAGAGAGATTCTGGAAAATGTTCAAAATTGACATGACACCAAATAGCACCAAGTCTGGATCCTCTTCTACTCCCATTGACCATAATCCGGACATACTCGTCTACCCTGCTGAACCTAACGACCATCATTAAGATTCATTTGAATTGTCACATGACACTACTAACCTTGACTCCACTCCTTTTGTTCCTTATTTTGCTGATGAGTGTGAATCAAGCAAGGCAAAGTATTGGATAGAATCTGATATAGAGCCCAATGATGACAATTTTATCTTTAACCTCTATGAATCTAGCAGCATGCTTTCTGCATCCTACCCACCATTCACCAATACAGATGATGGTATTTCCTTAGTCTACCCACAACTAATCACTTGGGATCAACAACGCCTACCAGTTATGGACATATTTCAAAATGATGAGGCCATTGCAAAATTCATGGGACTGCGTGAGGGTATACCAAGTGGAGACCACAAGGCTAGATTTTCCATTGAACTATATTGTGCTGCTTACTTTGGGGAGACTGCTCTGTCCTCTAGTCACAAAATGAAAAATAAAAATAAAGCAAAAAATGACACGTCTTTAGGTGAAAAACGAAAGGCACCTTCTGATGATAAAAAAGTAAAAATAAAGGACTTATCTAAAGGTGCAGACCTCTCTAAGGTTCCTAAGGATGGAGGACTAGATTTTCTCTCCATAACTCAAGAAAAATTGGCCATTCTCATAGAGGACACTATGGAAGTAAACATATCTACAACAGAAGATCCTAAGATGGTCCTCTTCATAACATCTTTGATAGAGGAAGAGAAACTTGAGTTCCCCAAATTCTTTTTAGAGCGTAAGGTCAAATTTGCATGGGCTTATGCTAATATGCTTGGGTTGGATCCAGAACTTTCCTTGCACCATTTTCTCTTATTTTCAAATGCCAAGACAATGAAACAAAAGTTGTGAAAGATGCACCCACCAATCGCTTTATTAGTCAAATTAGAACTTAAGAAATTTTTAGATGTAGGATTCATATGGTCCATAGACTATGCTGAATGGATATCAAATCTTGTACCAATCACAAAGCCAAATGGTCAAATCCACATCTGCACAAATTTTTGGGACTTGAATAAAGCATGTCGAAAGGATGACTTTCCCTTGCCAAACATCGACATCATAGTGTACCTTACAACAAGATATGAGATGTTGTCCCTCATGGATAGTTTTTCCAGTTATAATCAAATTCATATTGCCCCTAAATATACACACAAAACAACATTCACATGTCCTTGGGGAACATACTATTGGAACGTCATGCCTTTTTCTATTAAGAATGTAGGTGCCACATGTAAGAGAGCCATGACAACCATATTCCATTGCATGATGCAAAAGCTAATGGAATAGTATGTAGACAACCTTTTGGAAAAATCTTTGACATGAAAAGCCTACTCGAAGGTGCTAGAAATATTTTTCAAGAGATTGGAAGAATACAAGGTCCACTTGAATCCAAAGAAATGTGTCTTTGGCATGAAATCAAGAAAACTTTTGGGGTACATTGTTTCTCGTAGAGGCATTGAAGTTGATCCTGCCAAGGTAACAACCATATTATACATGCCTCCTCCAAAAGGGATAAGTGAACTCAGGACATTGCAAGGCAAATTACAATCTATCTGACATTTCATAGCACAATTGGAAGACAAGTTTCATCCATTTCAGTATCTTCTGCGCAAAAGTAACCCTTTTGTGTGGACAGATAAATGTCAGGAGACCTTCCAACAAATAAAAGATTATCTACTATCACCACTTGTTTTAATGCCACCAATTGAAGGGAAACCTTTGATTCTATAAAAAAATTTCAACAACTTCAACATTGGGGGTATTACTGGCACAAAATGACCATGAAGAAAAGGAAAGGTCCATATATTACATCAGTAGGACATTAGTCGGATATGAGCTAAACTACACAACCATCGAACATGCTTGCCTAGCAGTTGTCTTTGCTACTCATAAATTAAAACACTACATGTTGAATCACTAGACACACTTAGTGGAAAAGATTGATCCCTTGAAATATGTCCTAAGTCGTGCAACATTGACAAGTCGCCTAGAAAAATTGGTAATGATCTTGAGTGAGTATGATATTTAGTATGTTGAAAGAAAGGCGATAAAGGGACAAGTGATAGAAAACCAGCAGTGATGCCTATACAGGGCAATCATCCACTAGTAGCAGAATTTCCAGATGAGTCAATATTTCATACAAAACCTAAGTCACCTTGGAGGCTATATTTTGATGGATCTCATACTAATCATGGCTTGGGGGCAGGAATATTGTTTATCACCCCTCAAGGAGACTCCATTCCTAAGTCCTTCCACATTGCTTTTCCATGTACAAATAATGTGGCAGAATATGAGGCACTTGTCACAAGACTCAGAATGGCCATCAAATGGAAAATTAGAACACTTGATGTCTATGGAGATTCTTAGTTGGTCATTAACCAAGTCAATGATGACTATGACACTAAGGATGAGAAATTAATGCCTTACAAATGAATGGTTGACAAATTTTAGACATATTTCCACATGGCGACTTTTGAGAAAGTTTCTAGAACACAAAATAAGGCAGCAGATGCATGGCCACAATTGGCTCTCTCTTGGAAATTCCTAGTAATGTGCCTCAATTTGAATTTTTGGTAGAACAACTTTTAGTTCCTGCATATGACATACCAGAATCAGAGATGGTTTGTGAGCTTGTTGGTCCCAATTCTCCATGGTATCAAGACATTTATGACTACCTCAAGTCCTAAACCCTTCCCCCCAACCTGTCTAATAACCAACAAAAGTCTTTTATTTGAAAAGTTGCCAAATACACCATCCTCAGTGACACCCTTTACTGTCGTAGCTTTGATAACTCCCTTCTTCGATGTCTCAACACTAAAGAAGCATGAATGACCTTGCAAGAGGTACATGAGGGTATATGTGGATCCCATTTGAGTGGTCCTACTTTAACCAAAAAGATAACGATACTTGAGTATTACTAGCTGACCATTGAGAAAGATGCACTTGAATTTGTCAAAATGTGTCACCAATGTCATATACACAGTGGCTTGATTCATGCACCATTACAAGAACTTCGACCGATTACTTCTCCTTGTCCCTTTGCACAATGGGGACTTAGCCTCATGGGCAAGATCCATCTTACCTCGTCCAATGACACAAATGCATCATTACCGCCACTGAGTACTTTACTAAGTGGATCAAAGCCATTTCCCTTACATACATAACCGACAAACAAATTTTGAAATTTATCCTCAATTACATCATCTGTTAGTATGGTATTCTGTAGTCCATCATCACACACAACAGACGTCCTTTCAAAAATCAAGATGCTAATAATTATGTGAACAATTCCATATCCAACACCATTTTCCACACCATACTACCCGCAAGGAAACAGTCAAGCTGAGGCATCGAATAAGACAATAATCAAAACTCTTAAGAAGACAATCAATGACATTGGCCATGACTGGTACATCCAACTCAACCCTGCTCTATGGGCCTACCGCACTAGCATCCACACATCTACAAGGGGCCACTCCATTCACCCTAGTCTTTGGAGCCAAAGCCATCTTACCCATCGACGGTTGAAATCACATCCTTGCGAGTCTCCATGAAGGGTATGATCAATGATGAGGAGTATAGACAGTCACGACTACATGAGCTAGATATATTGGATGAATGAAGGAATAATGCCCTGAATCACCTACAAGCATATTAGAATCATCTATGTCACAGTTATAACAAGAAAGTAATGGTCAGAAAGTTTTATATTCGTGACCTATTCCTCATGCAAAATCCTAAGAATCAATCTAACAAAGAAAAACCTAGAAATTTTGAACCAAATTGGCTAGGTCCTTACATCATCATGCCCTCTTTTGGTTCTGGAGCATACCAGCTAGCTAATCCAAACGGTGAACAACTGATAGAGCCCATCAATAGTCTACATCTTCGAAAGTTCTATGCATAGCATCAGAAAGTCTGGTTGAAAACCTTAAAAATACAAAAAGATTGAAAAATATTAAAAAATTGTCACCTTGATGAAAACCTAGCAAATAGGCATCTTGGTGGCACCAAAAAAAAAAGAAAAAAAAATGACAAGAAAATAGTAAAGAGAAATAATTCATCGAATAGTGAAAACTAAGTAAACAGGCACTTTGGATAAGTACCATGGTGAAAACCTAGAAAACAGGTGCCATGTGTAGTCAGTCATCATTTTTCCATCTACTGTCATTGTATCTACCTTGAACCATAATAAACATCCACTTTTCTGACATTATCATGACATCCATTTTGACATCATGCTATTTATTTCCATGGCTAACAATGGTTGACATCAAGTATCACATATCGTCCATTGTCCATACTAAGCATTTCCTTTCCATCCTGTTCTGCTTGGCTCATTCTTGACCTGACTAGGGGCAACCTTTTATCATGTTACTGCAGTGGGTATCACACATGGTACTGACAATTGAAAAAGTCCTCAAAAAAGACCTAAAAATTAGAAAATGTCTTAAAAAAGACATAAAAGTAAAAAAAATTCTTGAAAAAAATCCAAAAAAATCATAAAATGTCCTTAAAAAAATCCATAAAAATAAGAAAATTTCTTGAAAAGAAAAATCTAAAAAATGAGAACGTAATAAAAACACAAAAAATCCCAAAATAGAGTTAGAGTTTGTCGAGTCGGATCACCGTCCTGTTAAACTACGGTACCTACTTGTTGGTCATTAGGCAAGACCATCGATGTGCCCCAAGAAGGAATTAGTAGTTCTTTAGGCGTTGGTCAAATAAAATCATGATTCAACACTTTGTCATTTCAACAAAGCCAAGAGTCGTGTCGAACTACGAGGTCTCTGAGTGCATGCCATAGGAAAGGACATCTATCGATGAACCCCTGAGGCCCCCTAGGTTCAGTCCTTTACAGTTCATCATGTCTGTCAAATAAGTCAAACATAGTCAAACTCAGACACAAGACAATCATCGAAACATCCACATTTAAATCACGAACCAACAGACAACATAGTCCAGTCAGTCATCGAGTCAAACAATAGTCAAATTTCCAAAACAATGTCAACCCAGTCACTTTATGGTCCCCTTCAAGATGTGTCCTTGGAATTGGACCCCGCCAAAATATCATTTTCCTTTTCAGGATGTGCATGTCTTTCCTGACGACAAGCTCTGTCACATAGTCATTAAAATTTTTAGGATGTGTCCTTTCGGACGACAGGCATCATCAAACTGTGAAAACTGTCAGACTATCAAATATTCAAACTGTCAAACCGTCAAGCATTCAACCTTTGACAAACAAAAATTGGAAAACATATTCAATGGATTTTGATTTTACTAGTCTATTTTGTCTTATCTTTTATTTCTTTTTCTCTTGGTCATGTTTCTAGCTACCACAAGGATGTCCCCTGAAGGATTTAGAGGTGCAATGATGTCTCATGACCAGATTTTCCTTGATTGTTGTCTTTGGTGTGTCTTGACAAAAAGATTGGGGCAACTTGGACCTTACTATGAGTTAGGACATTCCTTGTCTGTGGCTGTATGTTTTTCACAAGTGGACAACATTACACACCTTGGTCTATGTCATATCATGGTGTTTGTTGTCCATTTGTCACATTTTACCACCCAATGGTGATTATGCAATGCCTATGATGTTATTTGGTAGAATATTGAAGTATTCTTTTTTTTCCTCCTGACATCTATGTCTTCCACACTCACATTTCCTCTATTCATTTGTCCTCTCATCTTCTCATCCATTTCGAGAGCACCCTCATGTTCTTTCAACCCATCTATCCTCTCGAGGGGGCATAACACCCTCCTGGTCATCCTTCCTCTCCTCACTTTCACACTAGAGCATATTTTTGACTTGTTCTTTGACACAGTGCGATAAACTGCATTATGTCAAAGAGGGGAAAAATGTAGACACATAAAAATGGCCTTCACTTGCAAATCATATTTTCTATGATGACCATGCTTCTCCCTCACATAATTCAATTATTTAATCACATCCTAATGTCATAATTATTCCTCCATGATTATTTAAATAAATAAATTACATTTATTTATTTAAATACGTCACTAATTAGTTCTTATTCCCTCTAACAATTAAATAAATTTTTGATTACCAACATTACCATTTTTCCTTCAATTAAATAAATTTATTTATTTAACCCACTTTCCATCCCACTAAATAAATAATTAAAAAAATTATTTATTGTCTTTTGTCTTATCCCATTTATGAATTAAACCATTATTTAATTCATAAGTCAAAATTCCTCCATAAATTAAATAATTTATATTATTCCAACTACCTCTTTTTCTCCACCATTGATTTGATTATCTCCAATTAAATCTCAACCCTTCATTTCAAGGCTTGCCCTAACTTTGACCTAATGTTTCCCTAACCCTAATCCTCCTTATGACATTGATTGTTGGCTTTGATCTTAGGGATTCACTAAATTTTAATCCTGTCTGTCCATTCTTCTCAATTTGGAATATTTTAAAAGGCTCTCTCTCTAGCCATTTTAGATAGACAGAGTCATTCAGACACACACATGCTTGAGGACTTGAATACTTGAGCATTCACAACTCTTCAATATTTTTCTTGTCTTTATCATAGGAGATAGTTGCACTTCAAGTCTGAGGGAAATTATACCATTTTTAGCAAGATGGAGAAGGCCAATGAAGGTCAACCAATGGAAGCTTGAATACTAGGTGATGTTGTTTCACTATTCTTATGCTTTTTTTCATTGTGCTCTACTAGTGATTGGGGATTTAGTTTTATGCTACTTGAAATTAATTTGAAAACTTATCCTTAATACATCATTTGTAACCAGAGATAATACAACATCAAATCTTATCAACAGAAATGCATGCACTATCATATCTAAAAATCATCAATATTCTATTCATGAGTCCCTAAGAACTAGTTATCCTATTCAAATTCTATTCTCCAATCAATCAAATTAAGAAATATATATTTAGTCAAATCAAGTGTTTCCATTGGTATTCCTACTCAATTTTCCTTACCCATCTCTATCCATTCAATCATATACATCACATTTTGTGTAATAGCCTCTAGGATTCATGGTAGTCCTTTGGGTCTCTATAACAATTCTTAAATTTGATGATTATGATTTTGAGGTTGATGAAAATTGTTGTTGGATAATAAGTGATTTTTTTGAATGATTGATTATAATTGAAGTGACAGTCTCATGAAGGTGATTGAATTAGGATATATAATTGTCATTAATTATTATCAAAAATTCATAATTTAAGGTTTTCCTCTTGTGATATAGAAATCCTCCTTTTTTTAAACCTAACTCTTACTCCATTCAACAAGGTTGCCTCTTCAATAAGATGATAGGCCTTTAAATATTTAAATATTATGTGTTAATGTGGTAATCCAAAGTTAGAGAAAAAACACCATTTGTTTCCAATGATGATATTTATATTGGGATAACAATCATCTAATGATATTACAATAGTTATATAAGTTTAATTTTATCAATTTTAAATTGATAATTATGATCCCTCTTTGAAATAATAGTCTTTTGACCCTATGTCATGTTACAAGAGTTTTATAATAGTTTAAACAAAACAATGTAGCTTTTCTAGATTGCGATTGTCCTTTTAGATACATTAGGACTCTTTGTGATAGTGTCCTTACTGGGTATGTGCATGATCATCATGAAAAAAATAGGCCCTTAAGTGGCAAAAAATTTAGAAAAATCAGAGTTAGGCAACTTGACGTAAAAATTTGAATAAGTTATCTATTATTTCAGAAATATTTAAAGAATAGAATTTGTAGAAAATTGAATGTAGTTTCTAAACTACTAGGTTTATTTTATTTTTAAAAGTATTTTGTGAAAGGTGAAATTTCAATGCAATAGTGCTTTAAATTTTAGGAAAAATAAGTAGGTGTTTGTCACGACCACTAACCATGATAAAATGATAATATTTTTTTATAAGATTTTAGAAATAAGTAGAGCAATCGTAATGCGGATGTGATGCATATTTTTTTGTAATTTTTTTTTTCCAAGTAAATAATTAATTATGATTTTTTTTATTACAAGTTTTTAAAAAATATAAAAACTTGTATAATGCGACCACAACAACTTGAGATTGAAACTTTACTAAAATTCAATTTTCTTTTTTTTTAATCCATATTTCTTGAAGCATAGAATCTTATGCATATTATGGATTCAAAGCGTGATTCATTTGAAAGTTATAGAGTTTTCAATTAGCCTATCAATCAACACTTTATCGTAATTCAAATGCAAATGAATAGCCAACCAATTTTATTAAATTCAAGTAAAACATAATGTATATTGGTGGAAGCTGAGAATCTCCTTTAAAAACCCTTTTCGTTTCATCAATTTTGGGTAAAAAAAATCGTCAGCCACATACCCATCATATTGCCACTTTTTGGCCCATCATGATCCTACACATACCCTACTGATTTTGATAGTAATAGTCCTATATTTGATCTTTCTATGAGAGTGATTAAAATTTTATATCATACCCAATGGTTTAATTTTTATCACAAGTCCACTTCAAGGCCCTACTAAATGGATATCCTTGTGGGTGAGTTATTATAACATGGTTAAGACAATCTACTATGGCATGTTGATGCAACAATATTTAGGGTTTTTATTAATAGAAAGTGATAGGATAGTGATTTCATTAGAGTAAATGCATATTTACTTAAGTTTTAACTTAGGCACATAGTTTGCATTGAATAGGGTAATTATTATTTTATTCCCGTATTGGGTGGTTGCACACCCGTTTGGATTTTTTCATGGCTTTATAAGCCTATAATATAATGCATTTTATTATCTTGGATTTTAATAAAGCATCACATATTCAGTGATTTTTATTTTCTCAGTTGTGAGGGTTGACTTGTAGGAGGTTGTTCTTGGGTGATTTGGAGCTTTGCTCCAACATGGTATCAGAGCAGACCTCTAGCTTTTCCTTTCGCTGAGGATTTTTTTCCTGTTGGTGAGCTTGAAAGCTGAGGTCATTGGTGTTTTGGTAGACCTTCCTGTGGTTAGCCTATACCTTTATTGAGTTTTCTTTTGTGCATATTTTATGTGGTTAAATTTTCCTTTTTTAAAGGGACATAGAAGGTTTATCACACATTTTCCTTGGTAGACCAATTTGATTCTCTAAACAGATCTTGAGAAGTGGCTAACTAATTCATTTGTGAGATCAATTTTTTTTTTTGCATTTGAATTCTTGTAAATTTCAAAATTGCCTTTGATTATTTTCCTATTGTTGTTGGTGTTTCATGGCCACAATTTTTGATTGCTTTGGAAGTGGTCTCAATTTTTTTGAAGGCCCGCATTTCATGTGGCTACGATTTTCTTTGGTGGCCATGATTTGCACTTGAAAGGGTACAAACTTCTGTTGAAGCCATTCTTTTTCTTCATTTGGTTGGGCACAATTTCCTTGAAGCCTATTTTTTGCAATTGATAGAGGGCTCCTTCTACCTATTCCTGGCAGCTAAGTGGCATCATTCTTTTTTGTGGGGAGGCAATGCTTTGAAACCTAACTCAAGTATGATTTGTCTATGTGAGGAATGATTCAACCCGTTCTCACCATCTTCCCATGGCTTTGGGCTTTGAAAATCTAACATAACATGTAAGATGAATATGTGGTGAGAGGAGTCACCATTTTGGAAGCATATTAATTTGCAAATTGGAGGAATTTCAACTGGCCTACATTTATTCTTGGTTGTGCACATATTTCTACTGATTGGAGGCATTTGACATTTGCAACCATAAAGAACAATCAAAATATGCATTCTTTTAACTTTATATATTATAAAGTTGTTGTAGTTAAATATTTAGGGCTTTTCTAGTGCATTTGATTAGAGTGGGCCCCATTTTGAAGTGGTTTTGAACTTATTTTGGGATCCTTAGTCCCACATTGGTATTGTGGGAGGGCTTTTATTTATTTATATACCACTGCACTTGCTAATGTTATTGTGAGCAAAGGCTCACATGGAGTCATTGTGGAAGCTCACACATTCAATTTTTCATGCATAGATTACTTTTTGGCTGTAGATTTGTTCTTCGTGGACACTGAGTAGCAACCTCTTTATTGTTCTTCAGATTTATTTGAAGGCTTATTTATCATCTTTGGATTTTTTCCCTTATATGTTTCTGCATTATTTGAGTTTTTCATCTTCCATGCAAGTCCCTAATTGGTTGGTGACATCATCATTCTTCACAAAGGAGATGCGTGGACAATTTTTAGAGACTCATTTTGTTTTGTTTCTTTTTCTCTCTTTTGGGGAGGGGTTTTTTTCCACTGAGTTTTACTCCTTTTCTCCAGTTGTGAGAGATTTTTTTTTTGCATTTGCATTCTCCCTAAGTTTCACTTAATGGGGGGTGTTAGAGTAAATGCATATTTACTTAAGTTTTAACTTAGGCACATAATTTGCATTTAATAGGGTAATTAGTTTTTTATTCCCATATTGGGTGGTTGCACACCCATTTGGATTCTTTCATGGCTTTATAAGCCTATAGTATAATGTATTTTATTATCTTAGCTTTTAATAAAGTATCACATATTCAATGATTTTTATTTTCTTGGCTGTGAGGGTTGAGTTGTAGGAGGTTGTTCCTGGGTAATTTGGAGCTTTGCTCCAATAGATTTTATACCCATAACAACCTTGATACTTAGTTGAAAGAATCAATTATAGCATACACAAAAATATTGGTATGTGTATGCATATAATGATTCATAAAAGTATTCTCAAAATTATAAAAATTCATCTAAAATTCGATTAGAATAGTGTGCATACAATCTAATATGATTGATGTAAACAATAACTATTGATTTAAATGACTATTTTTATCAAAAAAATATTAGAAAACAATTTACCAAATGTAATATATACATAATTAGTGGTGCAGGAGTACCCCATAGTTCACCTAGGAAAGTTGATTAGAAGGTCATGATTTGGCAATTTGTTTAGGCCAAATGTAGCAATCTCCTCCTACCTCTTTGAGTTTGCACCTTAGAGACATTGGGGATCAGGTATTGTATTGGTTAAGGTCATGTTGACCATTTTTTAGGTTGGGCTTGTCTACATGGATGGTTTAAAGACCTTAGTAGACCTTTCTAGGTGTCAGATTCTCTATAATTTTGCAAATAAGGCCTGTTGGACTTCACAAGCGGCCAAGGAGCAGTTAGGAGTGAGCTTAACTATTTTTTAAACCTTTATAAGGTGGGCCTCAACTTGAAAATAAGGTTGGAAGCATTTGAGTTTGTATTTAGTTTTGAAATCAAGAAAATAGTGATATTTTAGTGTGCATTTCCTGTTTTGTTTTTGCTTGAGTTAGTATGTTAATGGATTGACCATGGCATTTTGAATAGGGTATGATGTAGTGAAATTTTTTTTCAAGCATTGTTTGGAACAGTAGATAGTTAGGGTATTCATTTCAATCTATCTTGTAGTTACTATGTTCTTTCTTTAGTGGCTATTCTGACTGGCAGACTGTGAAAAATGGGGTTTTAGCTCACATTTCCATTGTACCTAGTGTAAGGCTTGTGGGGAATGTGGCTAGGCTCCATGTCTATAAATAGGTTAGGGTTAGGAGTCTATAAGAGTCAAGAATCATGGAGAAAGTCTTCTCCTAGGTGAGCTTGATAGTGCCTGACTAGGAAAGACAGGTAGTGCTAAGCACTTAGTTTGCAGGTGTGACCTTTCCTTGTCAAGGCACGGTGTGGGGAGGCAAATAGATGCCTTGCAAAGGCTTGGCATGAAGGAGGAGGCTTCATTAGACCATTTGATGGTTGAATAAACTAACAGTTTGTTGTGTGCTCAGGAAATGGCTTTTAAAGGCCTAAATTGCCAAATGGAGGGTTATGGTTGTGTACGGATGGATGAGGCTTAAGACTCCAAAAATATTTGAGAGGTGGGCATAGGGTCTAAGAATCTCAAGGAAAACCTGGAAGTGCTTTGGAGAACTTAGAAGAATAGACCTGATCTCTCGGAGATGGAGACCTAGTTGGGGCTCATGGGCTAGTAGCCTTTTTAACCCTAGATGAGGGTTTGGTGAAAGCGATGGAAAGCTGGAGTTTGGTGAACCTTTAAGAACCCTAGGAGGATGGTTTGAAGTTATTGAAGACATCTCTACACCCCTGCAAGAACTAATTGAGTGTTGAGAATAGGTTAGCCTTTAGGGTAGATTAATGGCTAAGGAAGAGTTGAAGTATTGCACCAAGGTTGGCTTGGTTGGTTGAATGGTGATGGTAGTGGGGTTGGCCAGGAGAACTAGGGGTACCTAAACATGAGAAGGGACCTATAGGGTAAGGTGGTGAAGCAAAACACCAAAGTCTTGCAAGCAAGACCTTAGAACAAGAATCTGTGATTGATTCCTCTGACTGCTCCCTATCAGATTGGTATCAGAGAAAGAAAAAGATTTGGGATAGAATAATATTTGTCAGAGGTTGAGTCTAGTAATTCTACCATCATGGTGACAAATGCAGAATTGGCCAAGATGGTTGAAGGACAGAAGGAAGACAATAGGCTATTTAGGGATAGAATAGCCCAACTTGAGCAAGCATTGAGTAATGTGCAGTTGGAAGGAAGGGAACCAAAGAAAGAAGAGGTTGTAGAGGAAGACAAGATCCCTGAACCTGACCCTATTTTGCAAGAAGGGCCTTTCTTGAAAGCATTGAAGGTGGAAAAGCACTTGAAGGCATACCACTGTTTAGTGGGAAAATGGAAGCTGAACTAGTTATGGATTGGATAGAGGGAATGGAAAACCATTTTGAGTGTGATGGGGTCACTGAAGCACAGAAGGTGAAGGTGGAAAAGTCAAGATTAAGAGGTTTTTCCTTGACATGGTGGAAGTTCATTTAGACAAAGAGAGAAAAGGAAGGAAATAATCCTATTTCTACTTGGAAAGGTATGGTTGCAAAAGTGAGAGAAGCATACATTCCAAATGATTATGAAATTCAATTTCACAATAAAAGATAGAGCTTGAGGCAAAGAGACCAAGATGTGAACTCTTATACTGAGGAGTTTCAAAAACTTTGTATGAGGTCTAATGTTACAGATGATGAAAGTCTCAAGGTGGCTAGATATCTTAACGGCTTGAAGTGGAACATTCAAGTGGAGATGACTCTTCTAAGTCCCAAGATAGTACACCAATGCTATCAATTGGCTATTAATATTGAGGAAAGAAGCAAGAGGAAACAAGAATAGGCCTCTAAGAGCAGAGGAAAAGGCAGAGATCAAAGGGGACATAGAGGTGGATACCAAGGTAGAGGGACTGAACAAACAAATCGGGGAGAGTCAAAACTTACTCAGCATGGAAGTGAAACAACTTCTAGAGGAGGTTATGGAAGAGGTAGAGGACCTCAAGGAGGTTCATTAAGAGGGAAGAGAGCAAAGGCAGTAGCTCCTTACTGCCACTATGAAATTATAAGCGTGGTCAAAAGTAAATGTCCAGCATAGGTGCCGGAGAAAGCATCTTCATCAAATGCGAGAGAGAGAGTGGCATATGCACAAGAGGGACACCATGAGGTGTCGAATGCAGGAGAAGGGTTAGTCACATTGAATTAGAAGTGGGGAAGAATCTGATGTTTAACAGAGTTCTAATTAGACAACTAGTCAAAGAAGAGCCAAAGCAAAGAAGAGCCTTATTTAGAGTGAGATGCAAAATACTTGGGAAAGTATGCAAGGTTATTGTGGATTCAGGTTCAACTGATAACATCATCTCTGAGGAGGCAATAAGGAAGTTGAAATTAGAGAAAATACCCCATACTAATCCCTACAAGGTGACATGGTTGAACAAAGGACAGAGTGTTCTTGTCAATGAGTAGACAACAGTGGAGTTCTCCATTGGAGGGTACAAAGAAAAGTTGATTTGTGATGTATTACCCATGGATGCATGCCATCTTCTATTGGGCAGACCATGGCAGTATGACAAAGGTGCCATCTATGATGGAAAATCCAATACTATCTCATTTAAGAAGGATGGAAAGACATTCAAGTTGCAGTCACTGTCGGATGAAGAAGAAGGATATTCAAAGACCCTTAGTGTCTTATTAAGAAATGGAAAAGAGTTTATTAACAATCTATATCAAGGAGGTGAAGGATATGTGGTCATGGTGTAACCCAAGGAAGAGGACAGACTGTGAAAATAGTCATACCCAGAGCAGTCCAGAAGTTGCTTGAGAAGTATAAGGACATAGTAAGTGATGGAACACCAGCAACCTTACCTCCAAAGAGAGCCATTAGCCATCAGATTGACTTCATACCATGGGCTTCATTGCCAAATAAAGTAGCTTATAAGCTCACACCGGATTAGAATCTAGAGGTAGCTAGACAAGTGCAGGAGTTGTTAGATTAAGGATTGATTAGGAAGAGCATCAACCCATGTGCAGTACTAGTGGTCTTAGCAGCCAAGAAAGGTGGTAAGTGGAGGTTATGTACTGATTCTAGAGCTATAAATAGAATCACAATCAGGTATAGGTTTCCTATAACTAGGATTGAGGATTTGATGGATTGTCTTGGAGGAGCTCAGTATTTTACAAAGTTGGATCTCAAGAGTGGATACCACTAGATTAGAATCAAGGATGGAGATGAGTGGAAGATAGCCTTTAAGACAAATGATGGGTTGTATGAGTGGAGAGTTATGCCATTTGGCCTCTCTAATTCCCCTAGAACATTCATGAGGCTAATGAATGAAGTGCTCAAAGACTTTACAAGGATATTTGTGGTGGTATGCCTTGATGATATACTCATATTTAGTAAGACAGCAGAAGAACACCTAAAGCATGTGGAGTTAGTTCTTAGAATATTGCAAGAAGAGAAGTTAGCTATCAACCTAGAGAAATGTGAGTTTTTCAAATAGGATCTTGTGTATTTGGGGTTTGTAGTATCCCAAGGATCATTGAAGATGGATCCAAGCAAGGTGGAAGCTATCCTAAATTGGCCTACACCAACCACAGGGATAGAGGTAAGAATTTTTCATGGATTGGCTCAATTTTATAGAAAATTCATAAGAAACTTTAGTGGCATCTGTGCACCAGTCCTAGATACAATAAAAGGTGGTTTAAAAACTAAGTTTTTGTGGACTCTGAGAAGTTGAAAGGTTTTGATAAAATAGAGCAAAGTGGCAACTCAACCTATACTTTTGTTACCTAGTTTTGACAAGTTGTTTACTGTGGAATGTGATGCTAGTGGAGTTGCAGTAGGAGGAGTGCTAAGTCAAGAAGGCAGGCCTATAGCATTCTTTAGTGAAAATCTCAATGAAGCTAAGGCAAAGTACTCTACCTATGACCTAGAATTGTATGCTTTAGTTTAGTCACTTAGGAAGTGGAGGCATTACCTTCTACCCAAAGAGTTTGTAGTCTTTACTGACAATCAGGCACTTAGCTATATCAACACTCAAGAGAAGCCGAGTAATAGGCATTTCAAATGGATGGAATACATCCAAGCTTTTACTTCCACCATCAAGCACAAGAGAGGAGACTGAGTTGAACAAAGGTGGAAAGA